>OX235271.1:216350579-216376894 GCA_944472155.2 Trichobilharzia szidati
ACATAAAAATAATGAGTCAAACTATACATATATATATTGATTAAGTTAAAGGTTTTGGTCCCTACAATAGGGTAATATATATATATATATATATATATATATATATATATATAATAAAGCTACGTAGGATGAATACTGGCGACAAGACGTTGAAATATATAATTCAGTGATAAAAAATACCTTAGAGTTTAGAGTAATAGAGGTAGGTAGGTGGGTGACAAACTCTCTCTCTCCGTCTCCCCCACCCACTCTCAGAGAGAGAGAGAAATGATTCATAGAGTGAAAACAAGGTAGACGACGCATAAATAAGAGTGCCAAGAGTAGTGAAGATATAAATCGAACTGTATGTCTTGCGTATTCCCCCCCCCCCCCCCAATATTGTTAAAAATGATGATATCGATTTACCTGAACAGGATTTTTCTAAGGCGAAGAACGATGACTTGAGGAATAAACAAGCATCTACCTACCCGATATTCGAGAAGGCATAAACCATAACGTTAACCATACTTCACCTCTTAATTGTGTTTGGAATAAATTATCAGGAGCATGTGTTTCATACGCTTTCAAGATATATTAAGCCATACTTATTGGATGACGGCTAACGACACTACACCCAAGTTACCCAGACTGAATTACGTGAAACAGGACTTCGAGCCTGCATCCTGACAGTGTGTGTGTGTGCAAGTCGATAGCCTAAGTGCCAATGAGGAGAAAAGCAAAAACATCGTATAGATAAAGCACTTCAGGCATTCTTCTACAAAGTTCTGCATATAACCCTCAAATATCCCGAAACGGTTAATCTGACATACAGCGACCCGAGAGAACGGTCATTGTAATGATGACCCTGATCAACAAATGACGCGAGCCTAGAGCAAATACGCGAATTACGCTGCGAATTCCATTCAGAGTGAGTATTTCAGTACTGTCAGGATAACGGGCGCGTAGGAAGCAACAAAACTTGGAGATGTAGAGGGATATGCAGCCTCTCCCTGTTGATGGATACGTATGTCCATAGATGTCAAGACTATCGTTGTAGAAAATCTGTCTGAGAAGACATGTTGTTCCTTTATCGAATTTATGGGTGCTTTAGAGCAGCGAAAATATGTTTTAGCTAACTAACTGACTGACTTCCGTTTAATATTATTATGTTAAACAGAAGGTGGAACTGACGACGATATCAAAGCAAGAATCGGAAAAGCAAGACAAGCTTTCATTACTCTCAAGTCTGTGTGGAGGTCAACAGCCCTACTCAGCATCAAAACGAAGATAAGATCCGGATTTTCAACTCCAATGTGAAGTCAGTGCTACTATACGGATCAGAGACTTGGCCAGCGTGTCATAAAGAGCACCTCAAACAAACTACAGACCTTCATTAACAGATGTCTTCGCTCAATACTCAAGATCAGATGGCCGGAAAGGATCAGCAACAAAGATCTCTGGGAGCGAACCATCCCAGTAGGAATCGATTGTGAAACAAATAGGCAGGAAGAAATGGAGATGGATTGGCCATACTCTGAGGAAACCATCAAGTGACATCACTAGACAAGCCACTGCTCGAGTGGAACCTGAAAGGGAAGCGGCGATTTGGTCGTCAGTGCGAGGGTGGGTGACATGGGGGAGGTCATGTGAAAACAGGAGATGAAAGCATGTGGGCAGACTTGGAGCCAGGTGAAGACTCTAGCAGAGAACCGAACGCAATGGAGACGCGCGGCTGAAGCCCTATGTTCCTCTAGGAATTAAAGGAAACAATAATAATAATAAACAGAAGGTTATAGGCCAGTGATTCACAAGGTAACTGGAAAAATTAATCGACATCTGGTTGGGGTTAGCAGCTGAGTTTTGTAGCTTATTTGGTAGAGGTAGCTCCAAGCTAACAATCTGGAAGCAGTTGATTCAAAGCCTGACCACCGGTCAAATGACCATATTTCACACTTAATCACCACCAACACCATCAACACTCAATTCAATTCAATAATAAACTTTCTTACCCATAAATGATCTCGAGGAGAAGATTTCTTAATAAATGCACCATAGTAGCTGGCAATATTTCGATGATTTGAGAGCTAAAGGAGAAAACAAAATAGAGTTTAAAAATGAACTAACATGGAATCATAGAAAATGTGTAACTGTTTGAAAATATTGAAAAGCATATATTTATACAACCAACAACAACAACAAAATTAATTTACACAGAAAACAAGACATTATACTGAGTAACGAAACTATGCAATTTGTTTAGACTGCAGACAGCTTTTTTACAATCCTCAGTCATCTAGTGAAGCTATGAAAGCCTATTATTCCGGAACACACACCCCACCAATAGTTCATACGTGACCGAATCTAGAAATGCCGAGAGTCTCAAGGGTAGTTCTTTCCTGAGAGACAACAAAGCTTCTGGATGTGCAATGCACATCTGAGGAAAACACCTTACTGCGGTGTTAGTTACACCGCTATTCGCCAGAGTCACGACTTCGCCTGAAACAAAGTGTGAAAGAATTACACTGCAATGGTAATGGCATGATAGGACCTGTTTTTTTCGTTCACGTTCCCCAGTGGAACATAGGGCTTCAAGCTTGTGGCTTGAAGTTTCTGTAGCAGTGTTAATTTTACAGGATGGGGTTGCTAGCCTCATGCCCAACCTTTCCTCTTCACCAGCATTATTTGTGGCTTAGTGGGGTAAAGGAGTGCGTCGGCCGGGGATCGAACCCCGGACCATGTGCATGGTCGGCGAGCGTCCTAACCGCTATGCCACCGGCGCACTGATAGGACCTGTAGAAGCATAAATTCCAGCCAGCGTAGCTCATTGGGTTCTTGCAATATACAAGCGGGACCACCACGTCAACACAGCAGGCTATCGGACAGGGTTGAACACTGTTAGCTGACATATGATATTTATGTTACAATTCTTTTATTATGCTACCATCCACATCTCAACGGTCGTCAATACTTTCAGAAGGAACCTATCCAAAGTGTCTTATCTGTACATCTTATAGTTTATGACATCTCAGAGTGGATACAAAAGGCTCGAGTGGTATTTGCCAACTTACATCATGTTTGGTATAGACGTGATATCCGGCTATCGGTCACAGGACGTGTACACTAAACAGCAGTTCGCGCTGTCCTACTCTACGGCTGAAGTAAGGACATTATGAAAGTGAAAGACTTGAAGAGACTAGCTGTCTTTGGCCACAGATGATATTTACATTCCATCTCCCAGGTTAAGTGGTATACCATGACGGCTAATACCGAGTTTAGGCGGAGGGAACTAGGTAAGGAGGGCAAATCAATCGATGAGATTGTGAAGCTACACCGATTGAAATGGCTAAGAAACACATTACACATGCCAAGCCACCGCCTTCCTCATCGATCAGTATAAGCTGACATAGAATTAGTTGAGAAAAGTCTAAGGGGTGGTCAACTGACTGAGTGACTGGTTTCAACGTAGAACTTTCCACAAGTATGCAGTAGTTCTAGTGGCCACAGTCCATGTAGCACACAAAGCAAGAGAAGAAAGTAAAAAGAAACGCAAAATAGAGACAGTAAACAGGGATATGAGACAAAAGGAATAGTAATAACGAAGAACAATATATTTTTATTGGGTATTATAAGTCACAAATAGCGGATGCATCTGCGCCAGTCATTGAGAACGATTTTGAGCCATATCACCGGTTGTCTCCACCCTTCATTGGTGCATTTACCATCCCGTGGACCCTAATCAAGAAGCCTACATCTTCCTAAGTGGCTTAAACTAACTGTTGTGGATTTCATTGACTGATGAAGCCATGTTTTCGTTTGACCACCACTTACTCTTTTCCAACCTGACCCTATGTCAGCTAACACTGCCCATCGAGGAAGGTGACGGATAGACATACGTAACACATGTCCTAACCATCTCAGTCGATGTAACTTCACAGTCTATCGATTTCCCCTCTTTACCTAGCACTCGACCGAAGCCCAACCTCAATATTGCTCACCTTATCATACCACTTCACGCGGGAGATAGAACGCAGACACCTATGACCAAAGACAGCTAATCTTTTCATGTCTTCCACTCTCAGTGGCCAGGTCTCACATCCATGAAGGAGGACGGAGCGGACTGCTGAGCAGTACACCCGCCCTTTGCTCGATAGGCAGCCGGATATCACGAATACGCCAGAGACGGCGTAAACTGACATATGCCAAACGAGCCTTCTGTATCTATTCTGAGATTTCGTCAACGATCAACCCACTAGCACTGGCTGATGCAACTTCCCAAATAAGTGAAGCGGTCAACGCGCTCTACCACTTCACTCCCTTTTCTAAGTGGTAGAGAGCGTTGACCGTCAGGGGTGGTCAAACTAAAGCTTAGTATCAATCTATGAAGTCTTTAACTGTTGTGGTTTGAGACATTTAGTGAAGTGTAGACTGTCTAGCTGAGGTCCTCTGAATACCAAGAACCAACAATTGGGGATTATTGGTGTCATGGTGTAACGGTATAAGACGAGAGATTTAGTAAAGGAATGTTTATTTGGAATTTGGTATCTCTATACAGCGAAATTAGGTACACCTTATCTTCAACGCACCATTTGCACAGACCTTTCGTGTTGTGCAACTTCTATCCTTCATACTGTGTTCTTCTTACGTCTCCTATGGATCTCCGTAACTCTATATCTTTTGCTTTCTCTGACATCAAATCTATCTTCCCACTATTTGATGTTTTTATGCAGTTGAACGTCTCTTTACATACTACTGATAAGTCTTATCACAGTAGCACACGCCACAATGGGTCTAAATCGTTCTGAATGATAGCGCAGATGTATCCACGCCTAATGAGCTCTGAAATTTATTAAATCCTTATCAATTTTCCTCATGCCCATTTCTTTCTATGTGTGCTTTTATGACGTACAGCCTACGAATCATCGAAGGGTATATAACAATGTTCACCGGTTGAACAATGAATACTACTACACAACAAAAACAACTAATGATACCAATGTGAACTGTGAAAGTATAAAAATGTGCATACACATGAAGAAATTTATGGAGTATCAGCAAATCACTCCATTCCTGGTTTTTTGTTTTGTTTTGTTTTAATGCACTTCATCATCTTCTCTTCACAAAATAAAAACACTTTCACCGTATACATATATATGCATACAAAAAATAAACTGACTAGATACAAACAATGCATGTTTTAAAATTGATCAATATATAATACTGAAATTGTTTATTTATTATTATTGTATTGCCTTCACTGGATGTGAGAGAAAAGAAACCTGAGCACATTATTATTATTAATATTATTCCCTTGGGTTCCTAGTGGAACATAGGGCTTCAACTGTACGTCTCCACTTGCTTCTGTCTTCTGCTGTATTTTCCACCTGCATCCATGTTAGTCCATACTGTTTCAACTCCTCTTCACACGATCTCCTCCGTGTCACTCTTGGACGTCCCACTCGCCGCTTCCCTTTCGGGTTCTACTCGAGCTATGGCCTGACACGCGATTTCACCCAGAGGCCTCCTCAGCGAGTGTCCAATCCATCTCCACTTTCTCCTCGGATTGTGAGGGCGATTGTTACTTCCCGGCTGCCCACACCGTGGAAGTTGGTTGCGTGACCGCAGAGCCCAGGGGACAACTGCTTGAGGCCGGTCACACACGGCCTGCTTTTATTCGTTGCTTTTCGTTTGGTGTGTCTCAGTAGCATATTTATCACTTCTGCCCTGTGACACGGCAGCAGGAAGATGCAGACTTCCGGGTTGGGGCCCGCCCTCGGGACTCTAAGAATCAATGAAGGCTGGAGACAATAGGTGACATGGCTCAAAATCGTTATCAATGGCGCAGATGTATTCAGTCTCTGTGATCTTTCATATTCCTTTCTACCATTACTCATTGTTTCACTCTAATACTCGTCAAAACTGTATTGATTCTCTTCACTCATTTTCTTGTCTACCTTTGTGTGCTATTTGGAACGTGGCAACTCGAACTGGTGCACTTCGGTGCCAAGTTCTATGTTGAATCCAGCCAGCCAGCCACTTTCTCCTGCATATTTGTTGGGCGATTGGTTCTTGTTTTGTTTGTTCCCATAGTTTCTTGTTGGTGATTCTTTCCGGCCATCTGATCTTCAGTATGGAACGAAGACAGCTGTTGATAAAGGTTTGCAACAGGCTGTTGGAAATATTCTTTGTGACTCGCCAAGTTTCTGATCCGTACAGAAGAACTGACTTGACGTTTCTATTGAAAATCCAAATTTTGTTGTTTATGCTGAGTGACGACCATTTCCAGATTGGTTTCAGGTGGCAAAGTATTTCACATTTCACGTGAAGATATTTTTTAAGTGTGTTACATTTCGTCATCATCAACAAAAAAAGGTTCGGTCATGAGCTCACATCAGTTAGAGAATCATTAAAAACCAGGGACTCTACATCAGTACGCACCCACTAGGGTTCGAACCCAGGACGAAAAGGGAATTTACGCATGAGGCATAAGAAAAAATATGAAACCAAGAGACCTCTATAGACGTAAACAATCACTTACAATTCTATATAGTGGAAAATGAATTAGCCTATTGGTACTTATTATTATCTGGCTGCCCAAATTCGGATAGATGGAGTGGAAAAGGATTCGAACTTGTGACTCACTGGTTGAAAGTCAAGTGCTTAAACCAATGGGCCACAGCTCGACTGTTGATGTACAAACGAGAGACTTATCAAATGCAAATAAGGGGAACGGTTAGTTCCAAGATAGGCTGCGTCATGAGCCGATATCGGTTAGAAAATGAGTAAAGCTGGAACACTTAGAAAATACAAAGCTTATAATTAATAACTTCAAGGTGAATAGTATCATTAATAACGCAATGTATGTTTGTGCAGTTGGGCATTATAGTTACAGACAATACCCAATACCCAAACTCCAAAGGATGGGATAATCAAGAGGTGACGTTTATTTTGATAAGAAACTGTCTGTCTGGAAAGTAAGTATATATGATAGGTTATCGGAGCATGCTTTGGATAAAACACTATGGCCTGACGTGATATACTGTTCCTTTGCAACAGCACATGTCGAGAATTCTCCAATATGTGAGGACCCATTTACAGAATAAGGCTGTTGTTGTTGTTACCACTAAATATATATTCACGGTTGGTCAGTTGGTCAGTTACCTTGTACCGTGTCTATAGGGCACATGTGTGGTCACACTATCCAGTTAATTACCCACATTGAAGTAGGCGGAGCGGGACTCGAACCCGGCACCCATTCGCTGGCAGTCAGTCATGCGCGGGTATACTTTAACTAAATAGCAACACCCTAGTTATCTCACACCATCTGTAGAGACTAAAAAGTCTTAACTAATGAAGACTTTCATCAATAAATGGAGATTTTTTCTGAATAATCAGCATGATGCACAAAGAATGCTGGATAAGCATGTTAGTTATCTAACCGATGGCTAAAGACTTTGAATAAATAGACACAATGTGCATTTAAACACATACACACACACACGCATACAAACACACCTGAACGAACATTTGTCTATTCATCAATACAACAATGCACATGTGTACATGAAATAATATCACAAAGCGAGAGAGAGAGAGAGAGAGGAAACAATTTTACACAATCCTACACACAAAATAACCTTGTACTAAAAGTAATGCACACATCTATTGCGAGTGTTATATGTCACAATTGGAAAACAAGCGGTTAAATTGCGTGCGTGTGTGTGTGTCTGTATTTGTGTGTATGTTTCATTGATCTATGCATTTAATTTTTAAGTGTTAGGTAATAAGTTTAAATCCTGCTCCAGTCATCGAAGCTCGGTGTAGTCAGGCCGCTATCTCAGCAATCATCACATCACACAGAATTGTATATTGATCTACTGTCGTCTACTGGGAAGCTACGACTATCCTCTGTTTGCATATTCCTAGAGGTACTAAACCACATTTGTAACCGACCATAAGCGAGCATTGTATATTAACGAAAAGAGTTGAAAACTTCAGGTCAAAGAAACAATCGATAACCAATACAAGTAGTATAGCCTAGAGGGTGTGAAAACACGCAAAAACAACCAATCACGACGTTTAAGGCCACTAGGAGAGATGATTAATAAACTCGTGGAGAAATCTAGAAAGCTCACTTCATCGAATTGAAGTATGCGCTGAAGATGTTGCCTAGTAGGGGGCAATGAAAGCTTCGCAAATAAACCATCCAGCTCAGAGAACACAAAATTACATCAAAACAGTTGAAGATATCAGATTCATTAGTTAAGGTACAACCACTGACGATGAAATGCTAACGTGTGTGTAATAACATTTACATTATATGCTAAGTCACATGTGACTATAATATACCGACCAGACTACACCAAGCCACACTAGCTGCCTGAGGGCTGCTGATGATACATACTACTCAGTCTGGAGTGGGTGGAAGGAGATTCCAGCAGTGGACTCAATGACTGGAGGTCGATTTGTTTAAGTTGATCAGCCTCAACACCACTTAATATAATCATTTCAGTGAAAATCAAACAGGAGGTTGTCCTGATAAAATGTAATTTGTACAAATCACGAAAGTAAGTGTAAAAGGTTGATCATACTGTCTCTAGTTGCCAGAATACCTGACTGTGTGTGTGTGATTAAAAGTCCAGTAGAAGAGATACACATCAATGGACTAGACTCTTTTCCGGAATAAATTCAAATCCATTTTTATCAGATATTCAATCTAATCAAATATATATAAGTTCAGAATTATTATTATTATTATTATTGTTTCCTTTAATTCCTAGAGGAACATACGGCTTCAGCCACGCGTCTCCATTGCGGTCGGTTCTCTGCTAGAGTCTTCACCTGGATCCAAGTCTGCCCACATGCTTTCATCTCCTCTTCACATGACCTCCTCCAAATCACCCTCGCACTGACGACCAACTCGCCGCTTCCCTTTCGGGTTCCACTCGAGCAATGGCTTGTCTAGTGATGTCACTTGATGGTTTCCTCAGAGTATGGCCAGTCAATCCACCTCCATTTCTTCCTGCCTATTTGTTTCACAATCGGTTCCTGGTTGGTTCGCTCATTGCCAGAGATCCCTGTTGCTGATCTTTTCTGGCCGGCCATCTGATCTTGAGTATTGAGCGAAGACAACTGTTAATGAAGGTCTGTAGTTTGTTTGAGATGCTCTTGATGACGCGCAGTGCAAGTCTCTGATCCGTATAGTAGCACTGACTTGACATTAGAGTTGAAAATCCGGATGTTATTTTTGATGCTGAGTGTTGCTGACCTCCCCACAGACTTGAGAGTAGTGAAAAGTTGTCTTGCTTTTCCAATTCTTGCTTTGGTATCCTCGTCAGTTCCGCCTGTAGTTGAAACGATGCTTCCCAGGTAGGTAAAAGAGGTTGTTTCTTTCAGGTTCCTTCCAGTTATGCTGATTGTTGTCTGTTGTTGTTACTGTTGATGGTGTTGCCTAGGAATCTTCATCACCTCTGTTTTCTCTATGTTCACCTGAAGGAAGTCCTATCTTCTCTAGATGCTTCTTCTGCAAACTTGTTGCTTTTCACTTGTATATCTTCCAGTTTGTGGGAAATCAGACATATATCATAAGTTCGGAAACCTAATCCTATTTATTGTATTAGTAAGCAACCAATACTAGATAACATGCATATAACGAATTTACCTCTTAGTTAAACACAAAAAAGTCTACTAATCACACTGTTAGCTACCTGAAGTAATGACTGAAGTCCAATTCGAAGAATAAACTTCTAGAACCTCAAATCTATGACAGACTACTTGTGTTTGTGTATAATTTAATTTCAACTTTTAATTTTATTATAGCTTGACTCCATACAGTATTTTTGATACAAGTATGGAATTTTCAGGATATGATATCGTTAGTCCAAATTTAGCAGGCCGAGGGATCGAAATCCGGACCATGTGCATGGTGGGCGAGCTTCCTAACTGCCGTGCCATCGACGCACTATAGTGAGACATCCACATTTGAACCTCAGTAACCGCTTCCAGATTTGTATAAGAGACTATTTATCCGCATGTTTGTAGGAGTTAGGATTTCATTAGATGAGGAAAGACTCAGAGATATGGCTTACTAGTTGAGAAAGCATGGAGATGTAGTTCACCAACTTAGGCAATCGACTTGCAGCTGTTGAGCTCTGGATTCGAATCATGCTCCAGCCTGGGCAACTAACTGGATAGTACCATCAGCACCTATTAACAACTTGATATCGTCGAGAGTGGGTAGACTTCAATCTTTCTCGTGAAATGCCCTCGTCAAATAAGTCTCATTCACTGCCTTCACGAGGTGGCACTATTCCTCACAAAAAGTAAAATGATGAATGCCAATGTCTGGCGCTTACAACCAGACTTGTGGATATGCATGAAAGCTGAAAACTTATAGCGTACATGGGCTCCAGAATCCGACGTATGAACCCATTTCGGGAACCGGTGACCATGGGAATGCAGCTCCTGACGCCGCTCCATTGCCCTGTGGATCAGACTTCAAGTCAGAGACTCATAGGGTGGTCCCGGAAGGCAACCGTCTGCTTTGATTTGGGCCTCCAGATAGCATCACAGCCCCCACACAGACTATGAGGTTTTGAGTGGAGCATCTCTTTGGATCATCATGTAATATTAATCAGCCCTCAAATAATAAGTATGACCTATAGTCTGATACACGAAAGAATCTAATAAAGTAAGTAAGTGCTACCAACAACAACGACAACATCTGAGAAAATGAGCTGAAACACTTCAGTTTGGGGATTAATTCCTGCAAAGCTAACAGAATCTACACAGACAGTTATTGTATATTATTTATTAGCTTACTATTATTCTTATAAGGTTAAATTCTATCTTTTAGATACTGTTTTCTTAATCTTTATATGTTCTAACGGCATACGACATATGCTCGAACTACTGAAATACATAGAATTATAAATGAAAGAGAATACAAACTGAAATATCCCATAACACTTCAATAACTTATCAGCGTACCAGATAACGTCACTCTCCAGAGACTGGTGGTTGTGTATGGCTTGATGCTAAACCAGTTAAATACAGGAATTATGAATGAGCAGGAATTTGGACACGCTTATTCTAATTTATTTGAATGGCATAACAGCTTATTACAGTCTGTGTTGATAATGAGTCGTTTAAAAAGTTATTGTCCTATGAAAGTATAAACCTGCCATAACTAGAAATTGTTATCACTGTAATAAGTGCCCTTCGCGTAGCATAATAACAACATGGCGCGCAAACCAACTGTCTAGACTAATGAATGAGTCACAGGACCATACAATATGAGCCCTTGATATTTTCTCTTTCATACGCTATTTCAGATGATTCAAGTCCAGTGGAGCATAAGGCTTCAAGCCAGAAGCTTGAATTTTCGGTAGCAATGGTGTTCACTTTTACAGGATGGGGTTGCTAGCCGCATGCCCAACCTTCCCTCTTTACGAGTCTTATAACTAGCTGGCTTAGCGAGGTAAAGGGATGCGTCGGCCGGGGATCGAAACCCGAGTCACATGAGTCGTGGTTGACGAGAGCATTCTACCGCGGTGCCACACCTCACTTTCTAAACATTGTTTTTGATAATAACATCAATACAAAAAGGAATACCATAATGAAAGTGACACAATGCCAAAAAATTATCATTGTTGTAGGTAACACTATTATCACTGACAAAAGATATTAAAATATTTTGTTCACATTCCTAATAGTCTGTTGTCTCCTACAAAATAGAAGTATTACAATAGTTCTCCCCAATTCAAACAAATTACTAATCAAAATTTAAGTCAATCAAATCTCTGGAAATTAACACTTGAAAATCAATCTATTCCTCACTAGTGACTCACTACAGAATGAAGTTACCGAAAGTCCTAGGGAGAAGTTGTGATCACCCGAGTCCACCCCAAGTTGGGCATGAAGGCAGATAATCACTGATGACACTGGCTGGCCTTCATGCCTTTATCTAGAATTGGTGGAAGTTAGAATTAATGGGCCATTGGATCCCGTCCCAGTGGTTAAGTGGTATATACGAGTTCGCCTTGTAGACCAAAGGGTTCTGGGTGAGATCCCTAAAGGGGAGGTGGCGGGTACGTGCTGTTGAAGAGTCCCAAACGAGAATGGGACTGCTGTCCAGTAAGCACACTTCCCCGGTTTTTAACATTTCTCTAACTGAAGGCACTTTGTGTTCAAAATTGAGGAATTTGATCGCTCAAAATTCCTTCACATGATAAAAAGAGAACTTTTCAGACATAAAAGCATGTACAGAAGTGTCAATTGAGTTCAGTTAGCACAAAACTGCATAACACCAAGCTAGTAGTACACTCTTCACAAAAAGCATACATGCATTGAAAGGAAGGAAATACAAAGAAACTATAATAAACAGGAATGCGGGTATTTAGTGAGTCTGAAAGATCCCACGTAGTGAATGCATCTGCACCAATGATGACTGAGAACAATTTTGAAAAACATGTCATCAACAGTCTTTAGAAGTAGAATCTTAGCGTCATGTGAACCACAGCCAGGCAGTCTACACCTAACAAACTATGTGACTCAAACAAACAGTCAAATGGTCGACAATTACATCATCATACAGAGGGAGAAATTAATAGAACAGAGAGAAAAAAAAGACAGAAAATCAATTAAAATTTAGTAACACGTAGATGTGAAATATGCAATGAGCAAAGTAGAACAAGGTCGAAGTGAACAAGATACTTCATGAAGAATAGAAAAACTACATTTTCAAGAGTTAACTTGTAGGGATGTCAATGAAATCAAATTAGATTTCATCAGCTACAAAAACCATCGAAAAGCAACTAGCACTGGATAAATGTCTCGTTTAAGTTTGGATTTCTTCAGTATTCAGGTTTTGGATGCTATCATGTTAGCCTCTGAAGGTTCTCAATTTGACCTTTAGTGGGGTCATGTGTGCATACTGAAGAAGGATTTTACACAATAAAAAAATAGTTGTCCAGAACTTCATGGTTTTCAGTGGGTTTTTTTAGGACACAAGGAGGCACATGATTCAGTGTTTCTCACATGATGCGTGAAGTAGACTAAGGATCACGTCATTGAATTTTTATCTTAAACTTGTGATTTATTGACTTTTTTATGGAGCAATAAATCTTTGCCTTCTCAATCTTTCTTGTGTTGCCTTAATGTGGATATAGTAAAGACAATTGATCAGTTTGTGTATTGTCTAGCTCAAGGATATCAGCAGAAGAAACCCACAGAAGTTTTCCAAATCTAACTTAAAAACTACATTTGTGTAAATATAACTATTAATCTATCATATGTAATATCATGAACTTTAAGCAGATGCAAAGAGCACCATTATACGCCTTAGATATTTCTTTGAAGTGATAAGATCCCTCAAGAACTGTCTGTCTGTTTTCAACATAGAACTTTGCACATATGTGCGGCAGTTCAAGTCGCCACACTCCCTCCTTGTAGCACACAAAGCAAGAGAAGAAAGTAGAAGAAATGCATAATAGAGACAGTAAACAGAGGTGTGAGACAAAGGAATAGTAATAACGAAGAACAATATAGTTTCATTGGGTATTATTAGTCACAAGGAGTGGATGCATCTACACTAGCCATTGAGGACGATTTGAGCCACATCATTGATTGTCTGCAGTTTTCATTGGTTTCTACCATCCCGACGACCCCAACCAAGAAGTCTACATCTTCCTACGTGGCTGACTTAAACTAACTGTTGTGGATTTCATTGACTGATGATGCCATGTCTTGGTTTGACCACCACTAGCTCTTTTCCAACCTGATCCTATATCAGCTAACCTTGCCCATCAAGGAAGGCGATGACTAGGCAGGCATGCGTAACACATGTCCTAACCATCTCAGTCGATGTAATTTCACAGTCTCGTCGACTGATTTCCCCGCCTTACCTAGCACTCGACCGATGCCTAACCTCAATATTGCTCACCTTATTATAACACTTCACATGGGAGATAGAACGCAGACACCTATGATCGAACACAGCTAATCTTTTCATGTCTTCCGCTCTCAATGGCCAGGTCTCACAGCTGGCCATAAACGAGGACGGAGCGGACTGTTGAGCAGTACACACGCCCTTTGGTCAATAGTCGGATATCGCGTCTACGCCAGAGACGGCGAAAACTGGCGAATGCGAACCTAGCCCTCTGTATTTGTGCTGAAATTTCGTCTGAGATCAACCCGTCGGGGCTGATGGTACTTCCCAAGTAATTGAAGCGGTCAACGTGTTCTACCACTTCACTTCCTATTTCTAATCTAGGGGTCGCTGAAGTCCAATCCTGCAGCATCATCTTACATTTTACAGGGGCGAATCGCATGCCAAACATACGAAGATTGTTGCTCAAGGTGTTCAGAAGACTCTGCATTTTGTCAGCGTCCTCGCCCAGAAGGATTATATCGTCTGCATATTCTAAGTCAACGAGATTATTCCATGGCAGCAAGTCGATCCCTCAGTCTCTGAAGTGAGTTAGGGTTAAGTCCATTAGTATGTCTATGATGAAATTGAATAAAAATGGGGATAATGGGCATCCTTGACGGACGCCACTAGCCGTCACCACTTCAGATGACAGTAACAAATTTTAGTTTATGAAAACACTTAAGTACCGTACAGCGACACTATTATGCACGATTGTCAGGTTCGAAGATTCACTAGTTCACAATGGTTCCTCAAGTCAGAATAATGATAATAATAAAAATGCTAATAATTCATTCCTTTGCTTTCGCTGTCGAGCATAGGGCTTCAAGCTCTAAGCTTCAAGGTTTCAGTAGCAGTCATTGTCTTATGGTGTTAGTGTTGTTAGCCTCACACGCCTAATCTTCCCTCTTTTCCGGGCTTATAACAAGCTAAAAAGGGAGGTAAAGATATGTACCGGCCAGGGTCTGAACCGCAGACCATGTACATGTGAATAAGAAGCATTTTTTACCAATGAACCACTCGACGACTTAGATCTCAACCAATTTTTGCTATAGTACACTTACAACGCCTTAAAAAAAAAAAAAGAAAAGTACAATCTTTACAAATAAACTACTGAAAATATAAAACTAACTTTTTTCAAAGTATCAATTTCCAGTTTAATTTCTTCTTCATCCTCTTCAGTAATCGGCATAACTTTGATTGCAGCCAGTTGACCAGTACGCGTATACCTTCCCTTGTAGACATTCCCGTAAGTTCCTTTACCGACAACTTCAATTAAAGAGAAAATCCCCGATGGATCACGTAAATCATCTAAATTGGTTATATCTAATCCACTGTTAGTATTGCTAGTGTTATTCGACATGATTTATCAATGAGTGTGTGTGTGTGTGTGGGCGTCTGTGTATCTGTGTGTAAGTAGGTATATTCCAACACTGTGGACTGATTGACAAGAATTGAAAGGCAACAATTATAATGTGATTAATGTGTGTTTTATATCCGCGGGTGCGCGCACACACTAGACCACCACCACCACTTGATGAAAACACACAAAAAAGGGCCTATTTCACTAAAATGAAAAGAAGGAAAGAAGAAAAAAACTCAATCAACAAATGTACAAAATCAAAAGTTCTATGTATATTAAAAAACGAGAAAAAGAATAATAATAATAATAATTTGCTTTATTCCAAAACAGTACTTGTGATACAGAATGGAATTCTCAGCATTTTTACTACAGTATTGCATCCAGTTAGTACATTATCAATAAATAGAATTCTATATAGATTAAGGAAATCTCAGTTCATTATTACAACAACATAATTGGAATGTCGGTAGCAAAGCCAAAGTTGAACAGTGTTTGAAGGTGTTAGAAAAGTAGGTGCTGTCATATTTACTGGCGTAAGCGAGAGAAGGAAACAAAGCAGCACATAACAGAGAGAGAGAGAGAAAAGGAAAAGAAAGAAAGAAAACGTTGTACCTATAAATGATGTGAGTTGGAAAGACGAGGTCCAGTTGTTTTACTGACTATTTAATAAGTTATAGGTGTCACGCCTGATGCTTTCTTTATCACACAGAACACGAGCTAAGTAGAGTATGGTTGAGTTTTTACACTTGCTGGTGCGAGCATATAGTTTTCTATATTGGCTTCTGGTTTTACCTGATGAGATGCAGGGGGAGAGTTGTGAGTGAAGAGGGTGGTGTGAGTTAGATAAAATGGATTTGGCCCATTTTTCACATGAGTCCATGTGCCTGTCAACCAGAGTATTAGCAAGCTGGTTAAGTGGCACGTTGCTTACCCTGCTGACAACATTTAACATCCTGCGTTAAATGTTATAGTCTTTCTTCAGTAGCCCAGGAAAAACTAAGGGGGAACAATAGAGAATAATAGGCAGGATGCGAGAATTAACGAATTGTAGGAGTAAGGGTTGGTTAATACCAGAATGTTTTAACTTCTTGATGTAGAAGGTAAGACGGAATATTTTCTTAGAAATTGCTAAGATATGAGACGACCAGGAGAGATCAGCAGATAGAATGACACCTAGGTGTTTAATTTCCGATTTAGTTTCTATTTCAGTGCCGTCTATGTTGCATACCTCGTAAGAGCCAAACAGTTTGTTTAGGTCGGATTTATGCCTAAAGGTGAAAAGAAGGAGAAAGAAGGGCATATCTACTACTTTCTGAACATGTACCAAAAAGCTTACGTCTAAAGGGAACAAATGCTTTCTTTGAACAGTGCCATCACCAGGCATCTTCTTGACACGAGCCATGAGGTGGACGTCGAGAAGTTGTTCAAAATTACCAATAAGCAAAAGAGCTCAATTCTCTTTAAGTTTGCTGAAAGCATTTCCATCAAGCGCCTGAAACCTGATTTATGCGTCCAGAAAGAAACGGTTATCAGTCTTTCTTTGCCCAGTCTGGTAACTGGATAATTTTCATCTCTCTTTCATCCGAATGCGAAATGCTGAAAAGTTTCCATTGTGTATGATTATTATTGTTCGGAATAGTGTCCCGATCAAAAGCTGCTACCTTGGCGTGGTGGTCGGGTTTGAACACCGCAATGACCCAAAAAGCTATACTGGCTGAGACTTATGTCACTTGAGGTCCTACCATGCGAGAAAGGTTGTTTGGATGGCGGTTAGACAAAAAACAGTTACCCAATTCAATGCTATGACTCAAACAAAATCACAAAATATCATGCCGGATCGGTCGGGGCCCGGATTAACAACGACCGCGCTTCCTGCTGCCGTGTCACAGGGCAGAAGTGATAAATATGCTACTGAGACACACCAAATAAAAAAGAACAAACAAAAACCAGACAGATATATATGCATATATTATTAGTGTATGCATATACTGATCGATTGATTTTTGTTTAAAATGAACTCTGTGCAAGTATGTTAAAACTGTTTTTGTAGATATATTTAATAATGTCTTTGCCGTGTAAGCAGCTGACGAGAAGGCAAGGAAATAAAATATGGTACCATTTTATTCTGCTATAACTTCAGTTCTTACTTTGTTCAAATTCATTAAGGGGAATAAATGTATGAAAGAAGAAGTACAGTTATTTAATTTCCTGTGACTAGTTCTTTTGCTTTTCTCCTACATTTCTCCGACTTATGCTGAGTCAATTGAATTCACAGCAGATTTTATCACAATAGACTGGGGCAGAATTTCTCTTGTGAAATTTAAACTTTAAGAAACTATTGCATGAGATTTTCTAACTGTGGAACATAAGTGGGCTTCAGTAGGAGATCACTATTTCATTAAAATTTCTCTCTGATATGAGGCAAAAGGAATAGTAATATCGAAGAACCATATAATTTTATTGGATATTATAAGTCACAGTGTGCGTCGGTGGCATAGCGGTTAGGACCCTCGCCGACCATGCAAATATTCCGGGGTTCGATCCCCGACCACAGACGCACTCCTTTACTTCGCCAAGCCAGAAATAATGCTGGTAAAGAGGAAAGGTTGGGCATGAGGCTAGCAACCCCATCCTGTAAAATAAGCACTGCTACAGAAACTTCAAGCCACTAGCTTTAAGCCCTATGTTCCACTGGGGAACGTGAAGGTAAAAAAATAAGTCACAAGAAGTGGATGCATCTGCGCCAGCCATTGACAATGATTTTGAGCCATATCACCAATTGTCTCCAGCCTCCATTGGTTTTTACCCTCCCGATAACCCCAACCAGCAAGCAAATCTACACCGCCCTACGCGGCTTAAAACTAACTGTTGTGGATTTCATTGACTGATGAAGCCATGCTGGTTTTGTTTTGCCCATCACTGGCTGTTTTCCAACCTGATCCTATATCAGCTGACATTGCCGTTGTCGGGGAAGACGATGGTTAGGCAGACATATGTAACACATGTCCTAACCATCTCAATCGATGTAACTTCACAGCCTCATCGATTGATTTCCCCTCCTTACTTAACACTCGACGCCTAACCTTAATATTGCTCACCCTATTATACCACTTCACACGGGAGATAGAACGTAGGCATCTATGATCAAAGAGAGCTAACCGGCCTTTTCATGTCTTCCACCCTCAATGGTCAGGTCTCACAGATATAAAGGAGGACGGAGAGGACTGCTGAGCAGTACACACGCACTTTGGTCTACAGCCAGCTGGATATCATATCTACGCCAGAGACGGCGTATACTGGCATATGCGAAACTAGCCCTCTGTATTCGTGCTGAGATTTCGTCAGAGGTCAACTTTTGTTTAGATAACAGAACGAAGAAAATCCCTCAAATAACTGATAACCGATTCGCTTAGTAACCCCATAAAGGGTTTCATACATAATTGGCTACAATGTACAACCAGTCACATGTATGCGTGTGCTAAGTATCATATTGAGCAGGGTTTGGACCGGTTTATTCCTGAAACCTGGAAAATTACGTCATATAACAATGAATTCAGGGGGTTTAACATGAGTACAGTGCTTAAAATGTAGCTGAGTTGAGGAAAATATGCATAGCATTTGGATAATGAAGTGCTTTTTTGATTGGACGCTAGTCAGTAACTATTGTAATGTGTTTAGTCCTATCAGTCAAGTTTGCTATGTGGCCAGCATACTAGGTGGCTCGCCATCACGGTGCACTGTGAACTGTCGGTACTAGGTGGTTGGAGGTAATCGGTAGGAAGCCTTGCTTGACCTACTTCTTGTGCTAGTTGGCACTCGCCAGTCAGCAAGGTGTATCTGCATAGTGGCTAAGTATCTAATACAGACCTACAAAAAGTGAATCGCGAGTCTGAATAGCTCAGTGGTAACGTCTCTGGGACTTCAGCACTGGGTGACATGGGTTCAAAGTTGCAGATACGCCTTGCTGACTAGCGAGTCCGAACAAGCATGAAACGCAGGTCAAGCAAGGTTTCCTGTGGCCGATTGCCTCCAACCATCTAATAATAACAAACTTTGTCTTTTGTTCACTCTCACCACATATCGTTCAGAAAGAGTAGACATTGTAGTCTGTGACTAACACCTTCAGTATTCTGGTGGTGGTTTCCGGAAATTTAGTGAACTCATCTGAAGACTTATACTTTAAGATGAAGTGCTTTCTTAGATTTTTTCAAGTAAAAATTGAATTAAAACCAGCAAATTTGAAACTTTAAAACAATAAATGACAGGAAATATTTAACAGAAGTTTACAGATATTTATAATAATAATACCAAGGGATTAGCAAGGTGAGATGTAGAAACAACGAGTTAATAAGTAGACTTCTTGCTTTATTTATAAAATACCTAAGTGCGATGTATTCAAATATTATTTTAAGTATGGCGTCTTCTTTAATTTCCGCCTACATAATTTATTCAAATAATAGAAAACGGATAAAGTTAAACTCTAGCAGCTACCATCGCATACGTTCTAAATGACGCTGTACAAACAATCATTAGCGATGCGACACAAGGACTGATAAATTTTCAAAAGAATGGCTACTGAACAAAGAGTACACTTTTCGTTAACTTCATCGTCAGGCTCTACAGTTACATATACACTGTGGTGAATGAATGAATTAGTGTTATGAACAACATTAATGTTGTTGTTTAAATAACATCGAATCAATAATATTGATAGATTACAGTTCAGTAGCATCAACATAAAATAAGCTGAATGTCAGAAAAATTAGGAAAGATAATATTACGAATTCATGCCTCCAAAGCCTCAGGATGGTCGGGGGTGGGTGCCTTGCTCTGCGGGTTGGCCACCCCTCCGCACACCTCTTGAAATGCTCCCATGTGACCGGGCGTCTTGCATAGCCTCTCCTGAGGAGGTCCTACTCACTGCCTTCACGTGGCGGAGGTGTTTTTCACCAAAGTGAGAGGGCGAAAGCGGATGCCCGGCGCTCTTCACCGGGTTGACTGTCCATTGGATGACAGTCTAGGGGAGATGGCTAAACCCTGATTCCAAACCTCCAACGACTGGCGTATGAAGCTCACTGGAGCTCACCGGCAGACGTATGGACAAAGGGCTTGTTGGATGTCCTGGATGTCTGGCCCCATTCAAAAAGGCGTATGAACCGAACTCCGGTCACCGGCTGCCAATGGATAGTGGACTCCCTACTCCACTCCTACTGCCTTGTAGGTCACACTTGGTTGTGTAAAGGCTAGAGCTGCACTCTCAAACAAGAGGCCGAGCGATTCCGGGGACACCACTCGTACCAAATTCCCATGAAACTTCATGAACTCTCTTACATCGTTGTTGCTACAACATCAACCAAATTCCAGTACTGGTCCAACAACGTCGCCTTCGGTGGTTTGGCCATGTTCTGCGCCAACCAGATGACGATCTGGTCAAATCAGTTGTAAATCCCTCGCCATTACCATCTTGACAATGTGGCAGGGGTGGACAGCTGAAAACATGGCTTGGTACAGTCAAGGTTGATATGGAGTGCCTGGGGCTACAAACCGTCTACGGACTCCGTCTGTGGAACAAGAATTGGATAACCCTGTCGGAAAACCTTGCATCAGATCGCCGCGCCTGGGCAGCGATGATTGGAGATGTTCATGAAGCCGGCTCATCGTCCCGTAGGATATAGCCAAAGTAAAGTAAAGTAAGTAAGAATTCATGAATTTATAGTCTTTACTGAAGGTTGGCCAGGGCAGTAGTGGCTGGCTGGACTTGCTTCTTTTGAACACAAACCACTGGTTGTTTCACGCGAATCGCAATAGCCTCTGCTGTTTGGAGCATGCGGTACTTCGATGTTTTTGGCAATTTACTAGGCACCCAGCAGATTATAGAGAAGGATTCTTCCACGCTGGCTGGCTTTGTGGCCGGTTTGCACCAGATGGTCGAATATCAAACTGTTCATGGTTTTAACTACACCTTTACTTAGCTATAGTGGGAGATGTTCCCGAGTGAGCACGAAAAATCAAGTTCGTAGAGTAACGGCCCATATAACTCGCTCCACAAGCGCAGCTGAATTGGTAGATACAATTTGAAGTGGCTAGTCTAGGTATTTCATCTTTCATAAATTTGTTAGTAAACTGCATTTTCACATAGAGGCATGCTCATTCCTCCTTAAGCACAGTAACAGTTTTAAAGATAAGCGTAATAGATAATCCAAGTCTTAGATAAAACTAGGAAACCAGATCAAGTGGTACCTTTGAACCCGATACATGGGTACGGCGTTCATGACGAATGCTGTGATTGGTTGTTTGAAGGTGATTTTAAGAATTCTTTGGTCAAGTTATTGGTGACATATGATACAGTTTAACTCCTCCAGAAAAAAAACCTTGAACAAGACACCAAACACAGAGTAATACGTTATACTTCATCTTTTTTTTCCTTTATAGGCGTTTTCAAGTGGCAATTTGCAGGGATTTCATTGATTTCAAGTTCTATCATGAACTTGGGAGTTTATCCATTTTACATGCTTGAACAGGAATAATTCAGATTTATAACTGATAATGCCAGCGCATAATAATAATAATCACATGTCTATCCTCTTTAAAACGATGAATATATGTATTTTGGGGGGGGGGGGAATTCAACAAAATATGGAACTTATAGAAAATTTGTAAGTCTTGAAGGCAAAAAATCCTGAAATTTTCATGGTATTAATTTTCAGTGCGTTTGGTGAAAACTGATATTCTGGTTTATAATCCCCCTGATACTCATTTATCACACTATAAACAAAATATAATAAACATCAATGCCAAAAAAAGCTGATTGTGATTACAAAAGCCAACAACAAATCAATTTGACCGATTAGACGAATAACAAGAGATTATTATTATTATTGTTTCCTTGAATTCCTAGAGGAACATACGGCTTCAGCCGTGCGTCTCCATCGAGTTCGGTTCTCTTCTAGAATCTTCACCTGGCTCCATGTCTGCCCACATGCTTTCATCTCTTCCTCCAAGTCACCCTTGCACTGACGACCGACTCGCCGCTTCCCTTTCGGGTTCCAATCGAGGACTTGTCTAGTGATGTTACTTGATGGTTTGTTTTCTCAGCGTATGGCCAATCCATCTCCATTTCTTCCTGCTTATTTGTTTCACAATCGGTTCCTGGTTGGTTTGCTTCCAGAGATCTCTGTTGCTGATCTTTTCTGGCCGGCCATCTGATCTTGAGTATTGAGTGAAGGCAACTGTTAATGAAGGTCTGTAGTTTGTTTGAGGTGCTCTTCATGACGCGCAGTGCAAGTCTCTGATCTGTATAGTAGCACTGACTTCACATTGGAATTGAAAATCCGGATCTTATTTTTGATGCTGATTGCTACTGACCTCCACAGAGACTTGAGAGTTGCTTTTCCGATTCTTGCTTTGATATTCTCGTCAGTTCCGCCTGTAGTTGAAACGATGCTTCCAGGTCGGTAGGTAAAGGAGGTTGTTTCTTTCAGGTTCCCTCCATTTATGCTGGCTGATTGTTGTCAGTTGTTGTTGTTGCTGTTGGTGGTTTTACCCAGGAATCTTCATCACCTCTGTCTTCTCTATGTTCACCTGAAGTCCTATCTTCTCTGGATACTTCTTCTGCCAACCTGTTGCTTTTCGCCTGCATATCTTCGAGTTTGTGGGAAATCAGACATATATCATCGGCGAAGTCCAGATCCTCCAAGAGATTAACAATCTGAAATCTCTAAATACAACAAATATTGCTTACACAACTCTATGACTTGGAGTATAAGACACTAGTATGCGAAACGATGAATAACTAAGTGAAAGTTATTGAGAGGATGCCCGAAGTTTACTGAGATGAATGTGTATGTGCGTTTGGCTGGTTAAGTGGAGAATGCGACGAACCAGACTTTCTCTACATTTCAATAACAGCTGCGATTCAACATTATCATAGAAAATTGTTTCAGTTTGGAGGCACGAGATACACTTTGCTAGAGTTGTGTTTGATAGTCACAGTTAAATAATTAACCTAGTAACATTACAAAGTGAAATTCTATAAACGGGGTAATAAATACTAACTAGAAGATAGAGTGCCAAATCCGATGTGGTGTCACAGTGGTTCAGGCTCTTTACTGAGAATTATAAAAATCATTAAAATAAGACAAGGTGTTATGTCATTGTAGAGTTCAACCTACTGATAATTTACTCAAATGTTAACACTCTTGAACTTCATAATTCATAAACTCAGTAATGAATTGCAAATATGCTCCACTTATGCTACGGAGGTATTCCAGAGAGTTAGTGCTTTTTACAGACTGATGCATAATAGTAGTATGCCCAATCCATCTCCATTTTCTCCTACATATTT
The DNA here is from genome assembly GCA_944472155.2 of Trichobilharzia szidati. Lineage (NCBI taxonomy): Eukaryota > Metazoa > Platyhelminthes > Trematoda > Strigeidida > Schistosomatidae > Trichobilharzia > Trichobilharzia szidati. The sequence goes on from OX235271.1 coordinate 216,374,190, forward strand.
GTGGAGTAATCGGCTCTCGCCTGTTGGTTTGTTCCCGGCCAGAGTTTCTTGTTGCTAATTCCTTCTGGCCCGCCTGCCTGCCATTTAATCTTCAGTATGGAGTCAACGATGGCAGCTGTTGATAAAAGTATGGAACAGGCTGTTGGAAATCCTTTCCGTGACACGCTGGCCAAGTTTCTGACCCGTATAGAAGCACCGACTGATTGACTGACTTCACATTTGTGTTGAACAGAATCCGAATCTTGTTCTTTACGCTGGCTGGCTGAGTACAGTTCAGAAGATCTCCAAACTGGTTTCAGGTTGATGAAGACGTGTATCTTGCCTTTCCGATTCTGGCATGCTTTGACAAATTCATCCGTGCTATCCGCCTGTGGTTGAAACGATGGTCTTCCTAGATAAGTGAAGGAGGTAACCTATATTAAATCTCCCCCGTTGATAGTGATTGGTGCTGGTTGTTGTTGCTATTGCTGTTGACTGGTTACCTTCATCACCTCCATCATCTCTGTGTTCACCTGGAGTCCCGTCTTCGCCGGCTGCCTCCCCAGCCAGTTTGTTGGTTTTCGTCTGTAAATCTTCGAGTTTGTGTGACATTAAACAATTAATCATCCACATGCGAAATCCAGATCTTCTAGAGTCCTCTTATAGATTGTCTAGCGTGTTCCTACTTCCTCGCTCCCTGTGCACAGTCTGACGCATCACCCAGTCCACAAAAATTAAGGATATCATCTGTGATAATAGGCAGCCTTGTCTTACTCTCTGTTTGTTATAGTTCTTTCAATTTTTTCCCTATGTTTGTGGGCTAAATCAAGTGCAAGCAACTTGAAATGCGCTGCACTTTTGTGCAAAGTTCTACGTTGAAAACTTTCTCAGTCAGTTAGCCAGTCAGTCAAGATTTCCTCATACAGTAGATTCCATGTCATTAAATTCTTGCAATTCACTTTCATTACAATGAATCTTGAACTAAATTGTAAACAATCACTTTAACCTTTAGCGCTTATAACCGCATCATTGAATGATTCACTCCTCTGACAATGTTTTTGGCCAGCCTTAGAGTGTCTTATTTAATAAAGTTCTATCATAAAAAATATTGGAATTAAGCCATGATGTGTACATATATATACTCACATGTGAATTTGAATGATAACTGTGTTACTTTGATGCTGAAAATGCTACCAGTCGTTCGTCAAACAACAGACAGCAAAACAACTCTCTATTTAGACTACTACTTTTAACAATTATTTATGTAAAAAACAAACGACAAATTAATCAGTCTTTGGCGAAATGACTAAATCAGACAGTTCCCATTAAATTCCTTCTTGTGAGACGTGAGATACGTATACCGTCAAAATACAAATTAATATAAACAGATGACGAGAAAAACACAGAAATTTCGCTTTAACCACATTTAGGAGAAAATGATTACACAATAATCATAATAATAATAATAACAACGACAGCATCGAATTTATTTATTCTCTTTCAATCAATCACACTGGATAAACAAGCTTTGCATGAATCCTGATAGCCTATATTCACATGTATATGCAGGCACAAAATCAAAACATAACACTTGAATACATTCAAACACATATACAAGGCTAAACAAAAAATTGAATTGGGTGAGAATCAGAATAAACTATGATGAGAAATTAGTATTAAAAAATACCTATTAGTTTATTAAATAAAACACGAAGCAGAAAGTGTTTAGAGGTATACTATTTAGTCGATATACAGGGGGTCATGACCTCAGAAATTGTAATCTGCTGTTAGGAAAAAAAGAGGTTAAAAAGTTCTGGTATGATGAACGACTAGAGAATTACACCTGTTTATTCGAATAAAGAAACGACGAATACTTATCCCATCATTCATACATCATTTATTCCCTTTAATGAATTTGAATAAAGCAAGAACAACAGTTTTTGCAGAATAAAATGGTACCATCATTTTTATTTCGTTGACTTCTTATTAGCTGCTTACAGGCCAAAGTCATTATTAAGTATATCTAAATTCATTGTACACCTTAAAATAAATTCATTCATGGAGTATACAGAAATGCTGATGTCTGTGTAATCTCATCACAATTAAAATCCACTATCTCAATCAACGGTACATTAGTAAACAAGGAGGATACATCAAGAGATATACTTAATAATGACTTTGGCCTGTAAGCAGCTGATGAAAAGCCAATGAAATAAGTGATAGCACCATTTTATTCTGCAAAAACTGTTGTTTTTGCTTTATTCACATCCCATCTTCGTTTAACATATTTCTCCTACATATTATTATTATTGTATCCTTTAATTCCTACAGGAACATAGGGCTTCAGCCGTGCGTCTCCATTGCGTTCTGTTCTCTGCTAGAGTCTTCACCTGGCTTCAAGTATGCCCACACGTTTTCATCTCCTCTTCACATGATCTCCTCCAAGTCACCCTTGCACTGACGACCAACTCGCCGCTTCCCTTTCGGGTTCCACTCAAGGGCTTGTCTAGTGATGTCACTTGATGGTTTCCTAAGAGTATGGCCAGCCAATCCATCTCCATTTCTTCCTGCCTATTTGTTTCACAATCGGTTCCTGGTTGGTTCGCTGATTGCCAGAGATCCCTCTTGCTGATCTTTTCTGGCCATCTGATCTTGAGTGGTATTGAGCGAAGACAACTGTTAATGAAAGTTTGTAGTTTGTTTGAGATGCTCTTTATGACGTGCTG
>OX235271.1:216377393-216399257 GCA_944472155.2 Trichobilharzia szidati
AAATTTTGTCTATCTCAATGTGTCTATTGACTGATGATTCACTGGAATACCAGGCAGCCTTTTAAAAATTCTCTAGCATTCTTGTTGTTTCCATTGTCTAATATCTGAACGCTGGTTGTCCCAGTCGAATTGATGTCCGTGGTTATCTGTATGTAGTGAGGCAATCTGAGTGAGGGAGTGGATGTCATGTCTTCTGACGGCTAGCTAGCTTATGTAACTTCTGATCATTATCTAATTACCATCTAAGTGAAGCATACTTACTCATCACTTGTCAAAACAAAACAAAAAAAGATCTAAATCGGATTGACTGATTCGTGCCATTGTTCATACGATATTTTCTTAACTCAATTTAAGAAGAGCATTTGGTTCAATGAAGAATTAAAGTACCCCTCCCCCGCCACTCCGTTATAAGTTAGTTAGTCTACTACTAGTGTGCTTGATCAGTTACCTTTTGACTACAGTTCATAATAAAGAAATAAGGGGCTAGGAGGAGGGAACATATGACAAGACTGTATTTAATTAAACATATTTGCCCAAATATTAAAGTACTCTTATCAAGCTATCAATATTAATTAGTAGAAATTCGAGACAATAGAGATAAAGACTGAATTCCATCTGAGAAGTATCATTACACAAGAGAAAAATATTGATACCAATATCAATATTGACAAATAAAATGGAGACAAGATAGAGGGGGGAGAAATTAGGGGTAAGAATATATCAAAACCACACACAGACACAAACAAACTTATAAAAATAAATATTCTTCTGAAGACAAGCTATTTATCATTATTGTATACTGAAGGTAGATTTTACATAACTGTGCTGTAGACTTCAAAGTGTAACTGAAAACAAAGGGTTAAATCAGAAAATCTCACGGAAATGAACTCTTCAATAGACGCTTCATATGCCTTAGCACTTTTACAAGCAATAACACTTCATAGTGTTTAACCTTTACTGTTTGCAATGGGATATTCTGCTCAAATTGATTAGGAGTTAACCGTGCTCATTCTGGTTCGTATGTAGTATACAAAGTACTGGGCGTCGGTGACACAGTGGTAAAATACTCGCCAACCATGCTTCATGTGGTCCGGGGTTCGATCCCCAGTGTCACTGACGCACTCCTTTATCTCCCTAAGCCAGTAATAAGACTGGTAAAGAGGGAAGGTCGGATATGAGGCTAGCAACTCTATCCCCCGTAAAACTGAACACCACTGGGGCTACCGAAACTTTAAAGTCCAAGAAGGTTGAAGCCCCATATTCCGCTAAGAACGTAAAGGAATGAAAGCAACAACAACAAAGTACTGCGGAGAAATTCTGTCGAGAATTGTACTAATTCTTACTGTTTACAGGATTTTATGCTAGACAGTGGTGAAGTCGTGCGTGTAACTCACCAAGAGATTAGTAAATCCTTTGAATTTAATACTTATTGATAAGTTAAAGGATTTCCTCATGAGCTGACATCGGAAAACCACCAGGAGGTAATGGACAGTTGTTTCGTCCTTGTTTGGTACTCTTCATCAGTACGCATCCACCACAGGGGTCCGAACTCCGGGCCTTCTGGTTACACGGCCAGCGAACTCGTAGACCACTAAGCCACTGGGACCCGATCCAAAGGCTAGCCCATGAATGTCAACTTCTGCCAAATCATCACATAGCGTGACCACTTATCAATATCTTCTTCCATGAGCAACTGTCCTCACCTCCGACCTGCTGTACCCTACTGGTCATAGTTTCCCACTAGAACGCCAGGTAACTGCCTATCTGAATAGGACCAGTCACTAGTGAGCGTCAGATCAATTTTTCAGGGATTTTGTATGATTGGTTGGGGGGGGGGATTTCATCATCAGCTGACATATATCAGTTAGAGAAATCCCCCAAACCAGTCACACAAAATGCCTACAAAACCAATACGTAGAATAAAAACCATTGATCAGAGGTTATAAAATTATCATCTCATTGTCAATCACAGTTTAACAGCATTTCTATCCATAGAACAGTTCTAGAAGTTATTCAACAGGAAAAAAAACAAGTGTAGTCATTAATCCCTGATATATATATAAGAGCAAAAACAGTCGACAGGCGATTGTGAATGAATTGAAGAATCTAGCAAAATTTATTAACATACATTCTACTCTCCATGATTAAAAAGTTTATGAGAAGATATCAGGTTGTTATATAGTTAATAAATAATAGTAATAATAATGATAATTATAATAACAATAATAATAATATGTTCACAGTCATAGAATGAATAAAAACCAATTACTTAAACAGTATGTGTGTCCTAGCGTTAAGGTCAGGTATAATCACTCATTACACAATAGACAGTAGTAGTAGTAGTAGTAGTAGTAGTAGTGATAGTAATAATCTGATTAAAGCTAGTCAGGTAACATATGTTTTGATTTCTTATGTAAGTTTTCAGAAAGGAAATCAAAGTGACTGGAAAACTATACATACAAGAAAACATACAGATTTACTCTGATTGAACACTAACTAGGTAGAGACTTATGTCATGCCCCATTATAGATAAGATTTTATTTTGATAAATCACACAGTGTTGTTATACAGTAATATTAACTGATGACCAAGTTTCGAGCACAAACTATTGCTGCTCATAATCATATCAAGACATTACTGACACAACTTTTTTCCTTCATTTATATACATGTGTGGAATCGATTAGGTATTTAAATAAAAATCAATATGGGATAATGCACATTCAGAAGCAATAATATGAGTGTTATTGATCAATTACAATTAGATTGTGAAACTAGTAATGATAACACAAATAAGAGAGAATATAAGTCATCTACTGTTATACCATATAAGGAGGGGACATCTGAGACCCTCCCTACGTAGGATTCTTAATAAAGCAGGAATTAGAGTGGCATTTAAACCTACAAACTCACTCAGAGACAAGATCTGTAGGCTAAAAGACCCGGTGGAACCAATTAGACAAAAGAATATAATTTACAAAATACCTTGCAATGACTGTGAGGTCAACTATATAGGTCAAACTAGTAGATCGGGGGTAATGAGATTGGCGGAATACAAGAATTTGGCTAAGGTAAGAATGGTTGACCCAACCCGCAAAGATAAGTAATTTAGAAAAAAAACACTGCATACAATAACACACAACCACATAATAGGGTGGGAGAAGGTTAAGATTCTAAGAAGTAATCTATGTAGGTGGTTCAATGAGTCTACACCCAACACAACACATGCAACAGAAATGATACAATGCAAATACCACAAATATGGAAGATATTGTTACCACCAGTCATTCAAATCAGAGGAGGATAATGAATAATCTTAAAATTCTATTTCAATTCAAGCACATCATAACATTGTAACAAGTTACTTATTATGACTATAAAAAACACTCGTCTTATTTCCCATCTGATTGTAATTGATCAATAACACTCATATTATTATTTCTGAATGTTGACTGATTTTGATTTTTATTCAAATATCTAGTCAACTCCACTGATGCATATACATGAAGCAAGAAAGTTGTGTGAGTGAGTGAGCAACTTGATATGATTATGAGTGGCAATAGTTTGTGCTCGAAACGTGGTCGTCAGTTAATATTACTGTATAACACCACTGTATGATTTATCAAAATAAAATCATATCCATAATGGAGTTATACTCTACCATAGTGCCCAAGTTTTATACTTATATCACTACTGTCATGCGTCTAGTCCTTGAATGTGTTGGTGCAGATCAAATTCTATCATAAAGAATTTCACCAATGTGGCCACTATGATAGGGTGACTCAACATCACGGTGCACTTAGAACTACTGTTATTACATAGGTGGAGGAAATCGTCAGAAAACCTGGGACCTAGGTTTCGTGTTTGTTGGCACTCTCACCAGTCAGTCTGTAGTCTTAAAGGAATTTCTTATCCCTTTTGAGACGCGAACCCCAGCGTAACCCAGTGGCTACAGTCAGAGACGTTTCGTCCAGGGGAATAAACAATTACATGCGGGGAATTCAGTTACCATGGAACAGATTTCCTAAGCACAAGCCTGTGCGTTGCACAGTTACAGCATGACAGCTGATGACTGATACTACCTTACCAGTGGCAGACAGACTGACTGGTTTCAACATAGAACTTTGCACTGATGTGCAGCAGTTTGAGTCGCTACACTTCCTCCATGTAGCACACAAAGCAAGAGAAGAAAGTAGGAGAAATGCATATTAGAGACAGTAAGCAGAGGTGTGAGACGAAGGAATAGTAATAACGAAGAACAATATAGTTTCATTGGAAATCATAAGTCACAAGGAGTGAACGAATCTGCTCCAACATTGAGAACGATTTTGAGCCACATCACCGATTATCTCCAGCCTTCATTGGTTCTTACTTACCATACCGAGGAACCCAACCAGCCAAGAAGTCTACATCTGTCTACGTGGCTGACTTAAACTAACTGTTGTGGATTTCATTGACTGATGAAGTCCCGTTTTAGTTAGACCACCACCACACTAGCTAGCTGTGTCTTTTCCAACCTGATCCTATGTCAGCTGACAATTCTCGTCGAGGAAGGCGATGGCTAGGTGGGCATATGTAACACATGTCCTAACCAGTGGAGACATGGCTTACTGGCTTAAGCACTCGAATTTCCGTCAGTGAGTCCTGGGTTCGATTCCCGCAAATGAGTAGTATCACCGCCCCCCACAAAATAAGTGTGGCTGATTTAAAGACTGGAAACTGAAAGACCTATTCCGGGATTTGTGTTCAAACAACAACGATAACAACCAGATGATGCCCAGGCTGAAGTAGGTGCAGCAATGGGATTAGAATCGGATACCTATTGGCTGAAAGTCTAGCAATTAGGAACAATCAGTTCACACCTCTATACAAAGGAAACTCACACCAATACTATTAACACTATAATAAGCAATCACTAAAAGAAATCAATGGAAATATAAATCGAAAACATGTTGGTACAATCCGCCTTACAACAACAACGACAACAACTGATAATCAGTTCATTTCAAGAGAAGAATGAGACAGAGAGTGAAATCACTGTAGCTATGTGACTAGACTGCCGACTTGACTGGGAGGACACTCAATAGGAGCCCACACGCCAAAGACTAGATGATTTATGAAATATGGTTAGTCTTTAGCGACTATTCAATATTACCAGATGACAGAATTTCACGATGTATTTATCTCGCTACCGTCTCAAATTAGCTGTGGAATAAAAAAATTAACGTCGTACGTCGGTCACATCCCATATTCACTTTCCACACAAAGAACTTAGACCTGATTAACACTTATTGGATCATTTATCACTCATTAGTCACTGGAGATCCAAGGGTGTAGATGACTTCGTTAAATTGTGATTTCAGATCTCAACTACGCAGATTCATCTGTCGACAAAAGATGTAGTGAACATATTAGTCATAAAAGCGATTAATAGAGAATCTGCAGCATAAAAAAGACGTGGAGAGCAGACATTCATGCGTAGAAACAGATAAAGCATATTATGTGTTTTTTAAAACAATGAAATTTTCAACGACAACGACAACAACGACTACTAACCACAGATGCTCTATGATGTTGTAGGGGAAAATGATGCGGAGGCTGACCTCCGCCACCAGCACCGCCACTGATAACCGATGTCGGTGGATTAACAGGATTAACCGAGGACGAGGTGAAAACACTCTCACTGATGCTGCTGCTGTTGTTGCTTAAAAACTGGCTATCTACAGTTGTATCCAATACTGTAGACGTAGTTGTAGTAGTGGAAGTAGTGCTATGAGAAGGCAAAGGAGATGGACCACCGGCACCAGCTAAACGACTTCCAGCAGCTAGAACACCCAATTTCGGTTGATTTGAATGTATTTGTTGTGGTTGCTGTTGCTGTTGTTGTGGCTGTTGTTGTTGATGATGCTGTGACTGACTATAGACAGGTGGAGGAACACGACTATTGTTTAATGGTCGTGAATGTTGTGGGAAATGATGACCAGATGAAGAGGAGGATTGAGGGCGTCCATTGACGATAGATCGTTGAGGTGCAACACCTACAGCTGGATGATGTTCACGTTCCTAGGATGAAGGATGATAAATGAATTTAGTTATTTATACACAAACACACACACACAAACAAACAAGCACGTACGCACACGCACACGTAGACACACAGATACAACTTCTTGAAACCTATGAATGTGTAGATTAGTAACGAATACATCACAGAGATAAAAAAGAATTAGTAAGTCGGGTGTCATTATAACCAGTTTTTCCCCCTATATTTTTTAATTTCATTTTATTAGGAACCTCTAAAACAAACAAATGGCAATAAAATGTGTAAGGCGATACTATGAAGACGTCCAAGTGAGTGGACAGGTGAACATAGATTAAGGAGACAAAAATGTAAATGAAATGGAGTATTTACAACAAAGGACACTGACAACACTTTAGACTACAACATAAATATCTAAATGAAAAACACATTTATCAAATATGAAATTACATGGGAGTATTGGAGACGAAATAGATACATGATGTATCGAATGTAATATTATAAAGATGGAGTGAGTTCAGTCTGTCAAATGTGTACGCCTACACATGAGATTACATCATCGGAGGTAAGCAAGGGGAAAATGGAGCATTAACAAGTCCACCGGTGCACATATGCTTATCCGTTATTCAATCGAAGAGGCTATAAAGTTACATAGATTGAGATGGCTAGGTCACGTGCTGCGCATGCCTAACCATCGCCTCCCCCTCCCGACGGACGGGCATTACTAGCTGATATAGGTGCAGGTTGGAAAAGAGTAAGTGGTGGCCAAACAAAAACATGGCACCAATCAATCCATGAAATCCTTGACAGTTAAACTGAGTCAGGTAAGGAGGGAGATGCAGACTTCCGGGTTGGGGCCCGCCCTCAAGACTCTAAGAATCAATGGCTGGAGACAACTGGTGACATGGCTCAAAATCGTTGTCAATGGCTTACGCAGATGTATTCAGTCTCTTGTGTAATCTTTCATATTCCTTTCTACCATTACTCATTCTGTTTCACTCTTATACTTGTCAAAACTCTACTGATTCTCTTCTTCACTCATTTTCTTGTCTACCTTTGTGTGCGCTTTGGAACGTGGCAACTCGAACTGGTGCACTTCGGTGCCAAGTTCTATGTTGAATCCAGACAGAGTATAACACTAATAATAGGTCTAATGGACAGTATGAAGTGGGACCAGCGTTATTACTGCCGCTGCTGATGCTACTAGTACGACTACTCTAGTTCAGATGGTAATATGTACTACAAATTACACTCGCCCGACAGAATACCTCCAAGTTTATTAATTCGCACGAAAAAAAAATAATATTTACAAGAGATAATAAAGATAAAATTTTGAAGTACACAACATTTACTACTATTAGGGGCAATAAAACTCCTCATATGACAAGTACGTGAATACACACATAAACACAAACACACACACACACATACAATCAGAGAGAGAGAGAGGCAGAGAAACGCACATCACATCAAAAATAAATTCAATAAATCATATACAAAAACCATAAAACTTTAAAATAAATAAATAAATAATTGAATAGAGATCTAAAACAAAAAATATATATAGGCCATTATTATCTCATGAAGACACACACAGTAGATCACGAACGGTAAAAAAAATAACGTGAATTTGAAATTCGATTGTTTCTTTTTAGAATAATTTCAACTTTAATAAACTGTGAATGAATCTTATAAATGATCAAGAGGTAATTTTTGGTTGAATGGATCAGATTTCATCTAAACTTACTACTATTACTATAGCATAATGACCCCACTCTCTCTCGAAAGTCCCTTTTATGTGACCACATGTTTATAGCCTCTCTCTCTTTCAAGTAAACTCTGTCCACTGTCTTAACACGGTGGTGATCCTAACAAAAGTGAAAGGGCAAACCTATGGTGTAAATTTAATTGGTGGATGGTGACTAGCAGTGGAGTAATCGAGGATAACGCGCATTTCGTCCTATCTGGGACTCGTCATCCATCTGGATGTACCTGCATTTCCCAGTGAGTCAGTGATGAGGTTCCCCGCACCGAGGCTCGAACCCAGTGCCCATAGTTTCCAAACACCAAGCGTTATCCACTAGACCACTTGGGCCATGAGACCCACCTCTTGTATAACGAGTCATGTTAATTGAATTGAATTTTAGATCTGCACAAGAAGCAGACATGTCAACCTAAGACCGAGTACTTCGGTCCAATCAATCGATGGGAAAATCTGAAGTTCAATTAAGCTATGGTGCACATATCTCTAGAATTCGAAAGTCTCGAATAACGGACACCATTGTAATTACAGTTTCTGACGCTATACCACTGCCTTGTGAATCGGATTTGAAGTCAAAGGATCGAGGAGTGGCCTATTAAGACAACAACCTACTTCAGTTTGTGTGTCTGGGTAGTATCTCAGCCCTACAACAAAAGATGACAATTTGTGTGGAGCATCTCTTGGTGCTCATATTGTACCAAGTTTGTGCTATAATGACATAAATAACAATAATAATCAATTTTTAGGTCAATATGACCCATATCGCCTGTGTATATCCTGTGTGCTTGTATACTCTGTCTGAAAAGAGTTCTCCGTACATCCAACTACTTAGATAGAATTCAGAGGATTTGATCAGATTCGACTGTTTGATTTGAGTTCAATGAGATATACAGCTAATGAACTGAGCCCCACAACGAATGAAACGGTTGTCCAGACATTGGATGACTTCCATCTGCATAGCAAGTAATACCGACTGATATGATATTCCTGTCAGTAGTATGTACTACTAACCTTAATAAGTAGACAACAGTCTGAAAGTTAAGTGTACTAGCTGAAATTCACCTATTAATTACATCCGCTTGAGTGAATCATAAACAAGTGATCACTGTACATTAAAGCTGTTAACATTCACTGTGATCAATAAAACACTGGATATGAAATACTGATTGATTAATGCTCCTATGAAGCCAGTTAAAAATTCGCCATCGACTTAGGAAGTTCATTTTTCGTGCTCAGAAAAACTGCACTTACCAGTGTGGTTAAATAATAGGTGTTGTTAAAACTGCTAACATTTCTTAAATTGGACTACCTCATCCAAACAGGCAACAAAGCTAACACTAGAGAATCTTTCTCTATCATCTACCGGTTATTGAATAAATTACCAAAGGACTCTAGATTCCAAACACTCCAGACAGCAGAGTCTATTGCGATTCATCTAAAGTAACTGGAGCTCTGTGTGCAAAAGAAGCAGGTCCTCCAGCTGACCACTATTGCTACTCTGACCACCTGTCGAACCTATAAATTCATAAATTCAGTGTATTACTTCCCTTAATAATTTATCTGATATTCAGTCAGTTTAGTGTTAATGAAGCTTTCGAAATGTAATCTGTCGAGACTATTTATTCAATTGAATTTAAAGCAGCATTAATGTTGTTAATAGCAAAAATTCTTCAATTATTACTGTCCCATAAATATAAAAGGTGATGATGAATTTATCGAAAAAAAATATTATTTATTATTCAGTCTTTTTTAAATTTCTTATTCAGCATCTTCAATGAATTCTATAATTTTGTTTGATTGGTTGGAGGATATCATCATGAACTGCTAACATCAGTTAGAGAACCATTGGCAAACCCAGGAGTATTGGACAGATGTTTCGCCCTATTTTGGCACTCCTCATCAGTAAGCACCCACCACCAGCGGAGTTCATACCCAGGACCTTCTGGTTTCAAGGCGAGCTTGTAGACCATTAAGCCACTGGGTACAGCAGGTTGAAGGTGACGTAGAAACTCATCGAAGAAGACATTGCGAAGTGGTCAAGCCATGTCGTGAATTGGTCGTGTCCCAGTGGTTGAATGGTCTACGAGCTCGCCTTGTAACCAGAAGATCCTGGGTCCGAACCCCTTTGGTGGGTGTGCACTGCTAAGGAGTCAGTCCCAAACTGGGACGAAACAGGTGTCCCAGGTTTTTCAATGATGTCAGCTAATGATGAAGTCCTTCAACGAATTCTAGAATTGTTCATTTATATTTACATGTATATGAACTTCGATAATTTTGGATCAGGCATTTTTCATGTTTTAGACTATGCGTCACACTGATTGTGCGACGGTTGATAACAACACTACTCAGTTGCCCAAACTGAATTAATAAGGTGGGAAGGGAATCGAACCCACAACCCACTACTCACTGAACAAATGTATCTTCAGCAGAGAAAAGACACAATTGCTCCCGGTACCGGGCTAAAGAGTCACAATTGTAGTTTAAGGCGCTCACGGTAGTAACCAGTTGCTCAAGCTGAGGTATATTTAGAGTAGAAGGTATTAATTAACTTAAAGTCGATGAACCTTATTCTCCGACAGTTACTCATCATCAAAGATTAAGAAAATGGGGTGGGGGAGAAAAAAAAACACAAACAAGAAAATCATGTCAAATTCAAATGAAATGAAACTCCAGTTGAACACAAAAAGGAAACAGAAATCTTACACTGATGAATTATGCAGTGTATATCTATTACTGATAATGAAAAAATCATAATGCACACACGCATACACACATAAATCAAAAAAGGAGTAGCATAGTAATAAATAAGACGACATAACAGTTATAGTGATGATGATGATCAAGGTGATGATGTAATCATGCTTTCGATACATACATAACAACAGAAATATTTAAGTATATAGATATTTGTGTGCAAAACAACGATATATTGTATATATATAAATTAACCATGCACAGTTATAGTTTCCGTCTGTCTTCATCGCCTACTGACATACACGCACAATAACATTTTCAAATTACTCAACAATAATAATAATTGGGAAAAGAATATATATATATCATTATTATTATTATTATTGTTCCCTTGGGTTCCTAGTGGAACATAGGGCTTCAACTACACGTCTCCACTTGCTGCTTCTGTCTTCTGCTGTACTTTTCACCTGCGTCCATGTTAATCCATACTGTTTGAATTCCTCGCCTAGATTACTAGCTCACTAGTTTTCATGCCGGTCCCAAGCCCGGATAAAGAGGGAGGGTTGGGGCGTGGTGCTAGCAACTCCACCCCCAAAACTTAACCAAATTGCTACAGAAACTTCAACGCACAAATATATTAAAAATGCTATACATATATATATATATATATATATGAAAACTAATTCAGACTTATAGAAAGATAGATTCTGAGAGGCTAGGTTGATGATAGACAACTCTTAGTCGTCCAAAGATTTAACTGTACACTTTGACAAGGGTTATTATTATTAGCTGCAGCACAACTTGCTGAAGAGTCTCAAATTTGAGAGAAACAAGTATGCAATACTAAAGTGATACCTATTTAAAACCGGGATGAAAATTTTTCAAGCCTTAGTTAGTTAGTTTCAATTTTGCCCACAGATTGATATCAGTTAGAGAACTTTTGAAACCCAGAGCTGAAGTGCTGGAGAGCTGTTTTGCTGGGACTCATCAACACTAAGCACCTACACAGGGGGTTCAAACCCAGAACCTACCGATTATAATCAATCTGAAGTGAAAATTGAGGATAAAAATTACCAGAGTGAATGATCACTGTAAAATTGAGACCATCTGAGATGATCTTGAGTTGGAAGACTATGACTGTGATGTGATCTTTGGTGGTGGAAACTGAAGTGGAAATCTGAACGGGGGAGGGGTCATGACAAGATTCTAAACAGCGATCTTCAAACTACCATTCCAACGCCCAACCAGCCAAACTAGGATATTAAACTGCTAACCCCATATCATCATTTCACTGCAATTCCAAGGTAGAATGTACATTCGTAATGCAAATTAATGAGGTACTGCTTAAGTTCTGATTAAAACACGGGGGCTTTAAGCTTCGATGGTGTTGGTTTCATGAGATGAGGTTGATATAGCCTCATGCGTAATTTTACACCTTCCATAAGCTTTCTATCGGCTAGGAGTCCATCGGTCGTGAGTCAAACCCACACCATCATATGTGCGCCTAGCACGCCTTCTACCGCTGAGCCATCGATACTATGCGTTACTGTTCGTAGATGCTACCCCACACTAACTGCCTTCTCAGTCAGGTGATGGAATCGCAAGAAGAGGAGCAGGATGTTAACTGATTGATGACTGTCTGATTTAGAAGACTGTTATTTTTCTCAGCATACGCCATATTCCACTATCATACTTTATTCATTTTTGCTAGAATTTATTCAACGATTTGTGCGAAGTAAAGTTGACATATTTAAAACATGAGCAGTGAACTCGCAATGATTTCATTATGCTCTCAACAATTACTGGCACTTGCAGAGACTGTTGTTCCTTCCACCCTACACTAGAATCAGAGTTTATCATTCCCCCTAGAATGACTTTTCTAAACATTCAGTGAAGCATACCGAGATTAAACCATAGATCGATTGATGGCTCTTGACAATATAAAGAAACACACACACTAGACCTGATGCGTGAAAACTATGCAGGTTTAAAGGCCTATATAGCAGACAGGAAAGTAGCCTTTTAAGAACAAATTAAAGTACACATTTCTACAGACATTATGGAGTCATTCAAATACAGAAACACGCAAGTTACCTGTAAGCGAGCGAAATTTTGACGTAGTGTATTTTCACCTGGTTCTTTAGCATTCACAGTAGCTGATTCACCTTCATCTAGTCGTGATAATCGATTATTGTGATGCATACCCGATTGAGGTGTAGCAAGGGGTAGTTTATTATTATTCATTGCTGTTGGCATAGGATTTCTTCCAGCGAATCGAGGATCCACTGAAATCGCGGGTGTATGCTGTTTAAAGTTTAATCCTGCAACTGAGGATGTTGGTGGTGGTGCTCCTCCAGGGAATGGGACAAATTCATTATGATCACCCCCGCCGCCAGGTCGCATCATTTGATGATTAGGGTATAACTTATCCGGTGGATGACGATACTGAGGTGGATGTTGATTAGGCAGACGATGTCCTTGTCCATTAGCTCCAACACCGACACCAACACCACCAACGCCACCGCCAACGGCTGCAGCAGCGGCAGACATTGCTAGAGCAGCTGCTGCAGCGCCTTTTGCAGCAGCACTCGTCTCCTCTTCGTCCTCTTCATCACTTCCTTCATATTCATAAATTTTCTCGTGCTCTTCAGCTAATAAGGAAAACAAGGGATGAAATGTAAACAAATACACGAATGATAAAAAATAGAACAAGATAAGGTGTCACACACTGACTGACTGACTAACTGAGTGAGTTTCAACAGAGAACTTTGCACAGAGATGCAGCAGTTCAAGTAGCCATACTCCATATGTAGCATACAAAAGCAATACATGTGAAGGAGAAAGAATAGTAACATGGCAAAATACGATGGTTTAGTGGATATAAGGGGCAAAAAGAATGTATCTGCCCCACTGACAATCATTTTGAGCCTCATCTCCAACAGTCTCAAGCCATTGGTTCTAGGTATCTTGAGGACGCCAGTCAGGCGGTCTACACCTTCCCTACCTGGTTGAAACCAACAGTGAAAGACTTCATAGATTGATTCCAGAATTGTTTGTTTGATCACCTTGAACTATTTCCCCACCCAATCTTAACATTGCCCGTCGAGAAAGGAGATGGCTCAGCAGGCCAGAACACATATCGTAGCCATCTCAAATCGATGTGGTTTCACAATGTCATCGACCTACCTACACTCCTTACTTAACACTACTCTTAACCTCGATATTACTCATCATATTATACGATTTCATACCCTTCACTTCCGACGGCCTCGTGTCACAGCCGTGAAGGAGGATGGGGGCGAACTGCTGAGCAGTACACACGTCTTTTGATAAACAGTCGGATATCACGTCTACGCCAGAGATAACGCAAGTTGACAAATGCCATATGTGCTGAGATTTCGTCACCAATCAGTTCATTGGATCTGATGAAGCTTACCAAATAAGTGAAATGGTCAACACGTTCAGACACCACTTCACTCTCTATCTCTACGCTAGGAGTCGATGTAGTCCAGTCCTGTAGCGTCATATTACATTTGACGGGAGCGAATCACATGCCATACATTTGAAGATTGCTTTCTGATTAAGATGTTCAGATAACCCTGTATTTTATCAGCGTCTTCATCTAGAAGGACTATATCGTCTGAATATTCTAAGTCACACGGGATTATTGCCTAATGGTAACAAGTCGTCAATCCCTGAGTTGCTGAAGTCACTTAGGGTTAAGTTCATTAGTACATCTATGATGAAATTAAACAGAAATGGGGACAACTGAGATCCCTGACGGACACCAGTAATTGCCATCACTTCATATGACGCCTCTCCATACCTTCTTGTTCGCCTAAATGCAACACAGCCAATCAGAGGTGAGGGGATAAGAACTATTCTTATTACCTAAAGCTCATTTAAAGTTACGCATAGAATACGTTTATATATACATATATTGAGCATCAATAAATTAGTACATGGACACCATGGTAGAATGTAATTCCATACTAGATAAGGTTATTTTAAATATCACACAGTGATGCAGTATTAACAACTGGATAATGTTTCAAGTATAAATTACTACTGCTCATAATCATATCAGACAAGTGCTCATAGAGAATGGATATCCTCCAAGATTTATCGAGAAAAACATGAAGTTAAGGGAAAAACCTGAAAGAATCCAGATGGTGCCAAAGAAACTGCTATTTATGAGTGTTGAATTTAAAGGTGATACCGCAGCTGAGATCCTGAAGAATCGCTTATGCAGATCACTGAGGAAAGCCTTCTTTATGGCTGAGCTACGTATCAGTTTCTACAGCCAACAAATGATCAACGGATGTGTGAAGGATAAACTGCCGCTTTGGGCCACCTCAATGTGTGTTTATAAATTCAGCTGCTCGTGTGCAGCTAGTTATATTGACCGCACAAAGCGCACGCTTTCGAAACGCATCTCTGAACATTATCTGACATGGCTAGCAAAGGGACAATGCAAGACAATTACTAGCTCAATTCTCGAACATTTGGTGAACTCAGGCCACGTAGCTCCACCGGAGTGGTCTTTTAAGATCATCTACAAGGTGAAGCCAAATGGTACAATGAGCGTCAGGTTTCGGCTTTTGTGTATGGCGGAGGCGCTGGTAATTCATCAATATCAATTTTAGTCAAACGGTTTCACATTTTGTCTTATATATAAATTTTCTCTCTATTCTGTCTCTCCAATTTCTCTTTGGTTGTTTGTTGCTACTTTCCATATCTCCGATATAGGCGATGCGTCATTCCGATTGCACGTGTGCGGTGTTGAATTGACGATAAACAAAGCTTCAGTGATTAACCTCTCTCTCTCAATCCACGTAACTATATTACTTCTTAATACTCTCACCCTGTCCCACCATCTGGTGTGTGATTACATGCAAGTGAATGCAGTGCAGTGCAATGGCTGAGCTTTCTTCTAGGTTATTTAACTTAGCAGGGTCAATTATTCTAGGTGTGGCTAAAAAATTTTATGCTCCAATAATCTAGTTGACCCTGATCTACTAGTTTCACTGACCTATGTAATTGACCTCACTGTATAGTATTACATGATATTTGGTAAATCCTTTTATTTTTCCTAATTGGATCTATCTTTGTGGCGGGTCACAAAGAATATTTCCAACAGCCTGTTGCACACCTTTATCAACAACTAACTGTCTTCGCTCTATACTGAAGATCAGATGGCCGGAAAGAATCACCAACAAGAAACTATGGGAACAAACAAAACAAGAACCAATCGGCCAACAAATATGCAGGAGAAAGTGGAGATGGATTGGACACTCACTGAGGAGGCCACTGGGTGATATCACGCGTCAGGCCATAGCTCGAGTGGAACCCGAAAGGGAAGCGGTGAGTGGGACGTCCAAGGGTGACATGGAGGAGATCGTGTGAAGAGGAGTTGAAACAGTATGGATTAACATGGACGCAGGTGAAAAGTACAGCAGAAGACAGAAGCAAGTGGAGACGTGTAGTTGAAGCCCTATGTTCCACTAGGAACCCAAGGGAATAATAATAATAAATTGGATCTATTGGGTCTTTAAGCCGACAAAGTTTATGTCTGATTCCAGACTAATTGAGAATGCTACGACGTAAGGCCTCTGACGTTCACTTTCACTCACTAGTTTTTATCTCAACTAAACATGAAAGTCAAGTTTTCTCATCCTATAGCCTTTACCGATTAATCTACTGGTGTAGTGATGAGACCAACATCACGCTAATACCATAGACTTTACTATTCTTACTGAATATAAACTCACTTGAAACTATATATATATATATATATATATATAGACACACAAAGAGAGAGAACATGCCTGTCAATCAGCTTAGATATTACAGAGACACATCATCGAACCTTCAGTTTAACAGGTCGACAATCAACTCTTAGACTAAAAACGTGAAAAATAGCCAACAGACTTGTTTCACTAGAAACTCCCATCAATGAAATATCCTAATTTTGACATTATCATAGAGTTTATTTTACCTATTGTATAAAAATCATATAACTGCTTTAATTCTTTGTTAGGATACAGACAAAATTATCTGTCATATATTGGAGTCAGTTACTAGACAGTTATTATTTACATCATACACCCCGTAGACATATTATCGATATTTTCTGACTGACAAGAGAATTAGTCTGGAAAGAAGTTGGACATGCTGTCTGGGTAATCTATTTAGAGCGCATATATATATATACCTGCGTAAATAAAATTCTTTATATGGAAATGAAACGGTCCAAGGGTGGAATTTGGGCAGTTTCTGCTGGGAAAGCTGCAACTCTACGCCGATGCACTCGTTTACTTCGCTAAGCCAGCTAGTTATAAGACTGGTAAAGACGGAAGGTTGGGCATGAGGCTAGCAATCCACCACCGCGTAAAGATAAACACACCACTGTTACCGAAAAAATTGTAGACAACAATTTACGTCATTGTTTACGTCCCGAATCGGGGTCATGAGAAAAGACAATAACAAAGCTTAACCTTGAGGAACTCACCAACCAATCACAGCAGACTTAACGTGGGCAGATACGATTCAAAGATATATGGCTAAACTTTCTTAGAAACGGTCACAAGCAGTACAGAAAAACTTTCAACAAGAAAACAACCAATCAGAAGAGGTTGCTTCTCCGCTAACAATAACGCTAATGATAATGCACATAAAAATCTATAAATACCCCTTGATTTTCTCAATAAACGATCTGTTGCCTGGCCCTTGTCTTCTGTCGTTAAACTACCGGTGAGTCACGGACGCTCAGTCAGAATCTCAGTCGGTCATTGAGTGCAAAACAAGGAACATTCAGTAGACGAGTCCCAAATGAAATGAAGTGTGACACCAAGATTTTACTGCTAAGCACCACTGGTCAGATGACAACAGATGCATTCAATAAATAAGCTGTTTCTATTAAACAGATTGACTATGATGTTACACAATGAATATTCCATATTACTCATTATGGATTGGATTTTATTTTATTAAATCACACACTGCAGTGTTATACAGTAATATTAACTGATGACCACGTTTCGAGCACAAATTATTGCTACTCATAATCATATCAAGTCACTCACTCACACAACTTTTTCCTTCATTTATATACATGAGTGGAATCGATTAGATATTGGAATAAAATTCAATGTGGGATAATGTACATTCAGAAATAATAATACGACTGTTATTGGTCAATTACAATTAGATGGGAAATAAGACGAGTGCTTTTATAGTCATAACAAGTTACTTGTTAGAATGTTGTGATGTACTTGAATTGAAATAGAATTTTATGATTATTTATTATCATCCTCTGATTTGACTGGCGGTAATAATATCTTCCATGCATATCTCTGGTATTTGCATTGAGTCATTTCTGTTGCATGTGTTGGGTGTAGACTCAATGAACCAGGCAGGATTCAGTAATCAATCTCTCTCTCCACCTACATAGATTACTTCTTAGAATCTTAACCCTCTCCCACTCTATTGTGTTGCTGTTTGTTAACGCATGCAGTACGATTGCTGAGTTTTTTTCTAAATTACTTATCTTCTCTTGGTCAACCATTCTTACCTTAGTCAAATTCTTATGTTCCAACAATCTGATTATCCCTGATCTACTAGTTTCACCCATATAGAGGGTTAAGATTCGAAGAAGTAATCTATGTAGGTGGAGAGAGAGGTTGATTACTGAATCCTGCCTGGTTCATCGAATAATCTACACCCAACACATGCAACAGAAATGACTCAATGCGAATACCAGAAATATGGAAGATATTATTACCACCAGTCAGTCAAATCAGAGGAGGATAATAAATAATCTCAAAATTCTATATTCAATTCACGTACATCACAACATCCTAACAAGTTACTTATTATGACTATAAAAACACTCGTCTTATTTCCCATCTAATTGTAATTGATCAATAACACTCGTATTATTATTTCTGAATGTACATTATCCCATATTGAATTTTATTCCAATATCTAATCGACTCCACACATGTATATAAATGAAGGAAAAAGTTGTGTGAGTGAGTGACTTGATATGATTATGAGTAGCAATAATTTGTGCTCGAAACGTGGTCATCAGTTAATATTACTGTATAACACTGCACTGTGTGATTTATCAAAATAAAATCTTATCCATAATGGAGTTATACTCTACCAGCACAGTGCCCAAGTTCTATACTTATATCCGTATTACTCACTCCACAACATTCCCCTTTTTGTATGCATCAATTCTAAGAGAAATAAAAATCAATAAGCCAGTCAACGGATACTTTTTTCAACTTGGCCTTACTTAATCCATACAACAGAGTATGGCGCCATCATCCGCAGACAAAGCTTCAATATCATCATCCACATGAATAAGGTAAAACTAAGACCCTGGAATGACTGCTGTTTATTTCAAATATTATTATTATTATTATCATCATTTTTTGTTTATTTGATAGATCATCACCACACTGTGTAGGCAAGGGGATGGGGGGGGGGGAGGATTATGTTTCAAAAAAACATAATTTACTCTTCATAAACATAATATATAATAAAACACTGTTATGTTTAACTGACAAATATAACATCATCATCATCATCATAACAATAATAGGCGTTACTTTAATATTGCGAATGTGTTTCATAAATCATCATCAAAATTCAATTTAGTTCTTTTTTTTTGTTTGTTTTGTTTTGTTTTCGAATTGTGTTAACAACAACAACACGTGACGGCTAGACAATGTGAGCACATATCGATTATAATTAGAGAGGCATAGATCTAAGCTAATACGGCTGACAGGATGTTGTCACTTTAAAGCTTCGATTAGGGTAAGAGAGAGAATGAGATTTCGGTCTCAAAATTTAAAAAAAAAACAACAACATCTAAGCGCGATACTCGTTAAATGCATCATAAATAAATAAATAAACAAATAAACTAAAGGAATGAGAACAATTGATGGGCAGAATCCACTGAGTAAGGGGGACGATGATACCGCCTGGCTGTCTACTCCCCTGGTCGGTAGCTGAGTAGCCCTATAAACCGTCTCTCACAGAATTATATCAGAATACCAACACATACGAAATACACAAGCCCTACTATACACACGTGTTATTCGGTAATGACCAAGTTGAAATTTCAATAATTTCGTCCGAGATGCTTCCAAAATACTTTGGGAAATTTATGTTTCTCGAGACAATTCTTCAAGAAGAAAATCCTTGCATTCACCTCAGCAAGCTTGCAAGGACAAACGTAGGAACTTGTTCAGTCCCTTTACCATCAAGGGGTGCTTGCTTCCCTTGAAATCACGGAATATACACATTGGATCATAGGAATTATTAAAAAGACGGTTGCAGAGAAGAAGATTTTCTTTTCGACGAAGTCATCAAGACACCTGGGCATAGCCGAGGCACTAGCCATACAAAAGCTCAAACCCACGCTATGTATCCAAAAGAAATACGTCTAACCCTTGTCCCTGCCATGGCCATCATAAACAGGTAATTCTTTTAGTAATGACCATCCCATTACCTTTCTTATCCAAACTTTCTGTTTATTCATGTTATTTTTAAGTTTTTCTTAATCCCTATTTACACTACCATATTTTCATATCCAAACTTCCTGTCTATTTTGTCATTTTACTATTTCTACATATTTAATCCCTAATTGCATAAACAATTATTCGTCACATTAGTTATGATCCCACTAGATTTTTTATCCAAACATCCTGTCTATTGTTGTTATTTCTACATTTCTAACCCCGAATTTGCACAATATGTCAATCTTCTCAGTAATTATGAGGCTACTTTGTTTGAGTTTTATCCATCCCCCTGTTTATTATGGCATTTTAATTCCTAATTGTAATTCTATTAATTTGACCCTTGACCAGAAATTATCCTGGAACTTTCTCACCCATTTATCATAAATACACGAATGTACAGCCTAGTTGATGACTTCGTCGAAAAGAAAATTTTCTTCTCTGCAACCTCCTTTTCTAATAATTCCTATGATCAAATGTGTATATTCCGTGATTTGAAGGGAAGCAAGAACCGTTTGATGGTAAAGGGACTGAACAAGTTTCTACGTTTGTCCTTCAAGCTTGCTGAGGCGAATGCAAAGATTTTCTTCTTGAAGAATTGTCTCGAGAAACATGAATATTTCAATAATTAAATTTTCGTGGTTTATCAGCTGAGAAATAGACTAATGCGTCCGTTGAGGTCATACAAAACATTACATAATATTGCTAACAATCATAACATATTTAAAATCACACAGAATCCTTGAATACCATCCCGTCATGATTAGGCGAAGAACTGACTGAATTGATAAATAGCATAATCCTAACTCATTTTGTTGATAGGAGACATCAAAGTCAATAAAGCTTTTAAAGTTATTTATCGTATCTCATCTAACCTTGCTCTCATGCTTTACGAGTCCTATTTCTATATACCTGCAGCAGAGTCAATTGGAGTTCATTTGAATAAGCTAAATGTATGTGCGTGCTCCGAAGTAAATTTTCACAACCCTTTCCTTTCCTTTAACCGTCTACATAATATGTGTATAGAGGTTTAATATTTATCTTTTCCCATAACTTTGTAATTATTAAGAGTTAGTTTATAGGGGGATTTGATTTGTTTCAAGTTCGATCACGGATTGTTATCAGTCAGTGAACCATTGGAAACCAGCTGGGAGTAATGAACAGATATTTCTTCCTCCTTTATCAGATGTATCACACAGTGAAACAATATTATTTACGGGACAACGTTTCCAACAAAATTTATGCATGTCAAATATGCGCAAGACAACACTAACAATAAGGAATCTAAATCAACAGTAGTAATTCCATACAAGGAAGGAACCTCAGAAACCACCTTACGCCGGAGAATTCTTAACAAGGCAGACAGGAATAAATGTGGCTGGCATTCAAACCAACCACAAACTCAATTAGAAACAAGCTTTGTCGGTTAAAGGATCAGTCCTGTGGAGCAAACAAAACAATTAAGTTTATCTAATACCCTGTCTGCGATATTTGTCAGGTCAAATACATAAGCCGAAGTAGTAGAATGGGGTTAGTCACTCAGACTAGCGGAGCATGAAAACCTAGCAGCGAAATCTAGATTGGTTGACTCGAATAAGATAAGAAATGTAGAGAATAGTTCAGCTATACCACTCATTACATACAGTTACAGACAACCACACGATAGGATGGATGGGATAAGATGACAGTTTTAAAATCTAATGTAACAGCAGGGTGTATGGAGGGAGAGATTGATAACAGAAGCTTTGTTTATCGAACCAATGGGGAATACATGTAGTAGGGATGATTCAACACCTGTCCAGTTGGAAATCTGGAAAATTCTACTACCCCTACGACGAT
>OX235271.1:216399755-216427907 GCA_944472155.2 Trichobilharzia szidati
GATGTTGAAGTTATTCATACCCAGCAAAGTACTAGAATATGTTGTAGTGTGTATTTAACTTAGTAAAAAATTTCGGCAGAAAACAGCGAATGTTGCAAGTGGTAGAGGAACATAATGCAATTTCTGCACATTTATGAACCCTAATCTTTGCTTGTAACCGTGGGTTCCACTGACTATTAGCAATCAAAACACCACAAAAGCGCAGAAGCACAAATTCGATATCAACCATATTCTTAGGTTCATGAAACAGATATAGGTACTGCACAACAGCTGACTGGAAAAGTTACAGCCGCATACAGGCTGTCAGCAAGCTACAAAGAAATTTTTCAAAAGCTACTCGCCGAAATGTACACGAAGCGTAATCGGCATACCAAATAATCATTGCAAGAAACATATGTTTAAGTGTCCTGCCCCACAAAAATACGTTTATGATTAGGAACAATATGATACAAAAATTTTCATATAAATTCGCACAACAAGAGCCAAATGAGCACCGAAATTACGTCAACTGTATACTGCTGATAAGAACCTTCCTCAAAGGAAATACTCTGAACAGATAGAAACAACTGATACCCCAGTTTCCGTCATTACTATCTTTTTGATGTGTGAACCATCTTTCAAAGTTCAGAATGACGCTAAATCATGAATTCATCATCTGCTTAATGCTATACCCGACGAGAGGAACTCTCTATGTGATAGTGAAAACCACAGAAGAATACTATCACGACTACAGAATGAGAGAAGGGAATGAATCTCTGTCAAAAAAGGTAGCCATATACAAAGTGCTCAGCTTTTATATTACTTCCTAACTGCAACAGACTTAACAATACCCCGGAACAACCATGCAGTTACAAATGGCGGTCTTGGCCGACGTGGTGCAGTAAAACAAATCTGCGTGACAACAATCAATTCTAATCTGCATTCAGTACAATTCATTCCTGATGATACTTACGATAAAAACGCTGACAAAATCATACAAATAAATCACTCATTTCAAGTTGATACCCAATGTGAACATAAATCAAGAACAAGACACGATGCCGCACACAACAAAGCTGTATGGAGGAAGTGACTTCAAGCTTTTTTCCCCAAATATTTGTAATCCATCCAACACATACTTGGGTTTTTTGTCAGTGCGAAAACAATATTTCTATATTTCTTAATGTGCTCCATTGAATGACTAGCTAGCAGATTGTACTCACAAACTAATGTCAGAAATGACAGCAACCATGTAATTTCACCATAAATCAAATTCATGTAATGTAAACAATACTTATCCATGCCTGTAAAACTGGCGTGTCTTACATAGATAAGAAAAAATATATTATTTATATGGAGAAGTCAGTTAACGTCAATCGACCTGGTCACAGAAACTCAATACCAAAGAAATGATTGCGAAAACTATTCTGTATATACACTGGCTCGCTACTTTTTTTCGTTAAACATTCCTCACATCCTGCTTACTATAATTTTCTTATTCTGTGAGTGAAAATAAATTTGTCGTCATGACGAGATTGGGGCTTGACTTATCACTGAAACCTGAGAAGGTAATTGGAGGCATAATTTAGTGTAAGCTAGAAAGTGCTACGGTTGCTACAGCTCCCTCTACTCAGTTATTCGTCTCATGTAGACTTCATCTTACATTATGCGTCACCAACCATAATCGTGTGGATTGACATCATGCTTTAACTGAAACAATAATAATGTCTTTTTTCTGAATACACTTAATCTGTGATGTAATCAGACCGTACCACAGCGCCTAAGTTCCATTCTTATAACTCGAGTACATAGGTCAGGCTTTTCCAATGATTCCTACAGATTCGCTTGTGGCTGGGAGACGTAATCGCGTAATTTTAGGCAGATGTTTAGGCACATAAGTCCGTATAAGTCATCACCTATATTAATCGACTGTGCTCGTGCAGAATGACACTTACGTAAAGCAACAAGTTCATATAATAATAATTTACTGTATTCCAAAAACAGTACTTATAATACAGAATGGAATTCTCAGCATTTGTCACAATATTGCATCTGATTTACTGAAAGTGTATATAAAATTAAAAATTAAAACAAAAATTAATCGGAGGAATTTGTCCACATTAACGACATAATTATTAGATATAATAAAAATAATAAATACTAATAACAGTGAGTTTGTTTCAAGCGGTATTGTCGATTCATTTTGGAAACTTTAGCATGTAAAGGATAATTGGGTCTAATTTTCTGTTGATATAGTATAGTGAGGTGAAATACAAAGTTAACAGTCATAATACAGCTTAAAATTATGTCCACACTTATGAGAAATAAAATAAACAAAACGAAAAAATTGAGAGGAATATAAATATAAGAAAAACAATAACAATAAAGTATGATGCTTTAAGGTTGAAGGAAATGGTTTATTTAGTGGTGCTAAGAAGGTTGGTTAGTTCATTTCTGACGCTATTTTCATCACATAAAGTACGTGCCAAATATGGTATAGTGGAAATTTTATACTTAGACGTACGTGCATAAAGTCTTCTGAAAAGACTTCTTGTTTTACCTGAGGAGACACAAGGTTGGAGCTGCGGGTAGAGTGGGTGCTCAAAGTCTGACAAAATTCCTCTAGCGAATCTGTTGCATGACATCAAATGCCTGTCGGTGACAATGCCAACGATATGGCCCAATGGGATACCACTCGTCCTACTGACAGTCTTCAGAGTTCTACGAAGTATGACGTAGTCCTTTTTAAGCAATCCAGGAAAGAATAATGGTGAACAGTAAAGAAGAACAGGTAAAATACACGGGTTGACAAACTGTAAGAGGAGTGGTTGAGTTATGCCTGAGTGCCTCAACTTCTTAATGTAAAAAGTCAGACGAAATATTCTTTGAGAAATCGCTAAGACATGAGAAGACCAAGATAGGTCAGAAGAGAGAACTAATCCAAGATACTTAAATTCAGACTGGGTTTCTATATCAGTATCATCGATTTTGCAAGGGTCATAGGAACCAACGGCTTCATTTAACTTTCGTTTACATCGGAAACTGAAATTAACAGTCTGACATTTGGAAGGATTTAGTTTAAGGCCGTTAGACAAAGACCATTTGCTAATTTCTGAAAGAAAGTTGTTAATCCTAATACAGTCAATCTGAGAGTTAACAGACATTGAAATAGTTAGATCATCGGTGTACTTAACAAAGTTCATTACATCGGAGTGAGGCAAGTCATGCAAGAAGAAAGAAAACAGGAAAGGAGAAAGGACAGCGCCTTGAGGGACACCAGCCTGAGTAAGCAATGAAGTGGACGACTTTCCCTGACATACAGTGTATTGCTTTCTTTCTGAGAAATAAGAATGGAGCCATTTGACAACCCAACAGTCAGTTTGAGTTTCAGCAAGCTTGTCTAGTAAAATGTCCCTAGGTACTGAGTCGAAAGCAGATGTATAATCTAGAAATGTGCAGCGAACAAATTTAGCCCCCTTGTCTAAGCTGGAGACAATGTTATAAATAAATAAATAAATTTATTCTCATAGTACAGTACATGAGGGACGCCAGTTTACAGGCATCATCAAATTGTTACAGAAGTAGAACCATATAATTCAATCACAATTTACAGCCAGTAGCAAGATATGCTTTACATGTTCGATGGAGATTATACATACACTTGATAAATGTTAATTCCAGTAGTATAAAACAGCCTTTTCACTCATATACAATCATTTCTGTGCAAAGTTGGAAAAATCTGCTAGATTGTCAGTGAGTGCAACACAACAGGAAATACAGGAGTATTGTCTTCGCATTAACAAAAAACCAGGTCTTTGGTGGATGGATTATAAGTGCCTGGGAGAAAAAATAAAGCTTGAAGTCAATTTTCATACATAACTTTGTTGTGTGCAGAGTCCTCGAATTATAGTTCATTGATGTGTTATTTTGAAATCAGTGATGTGTTTATCTCATTTGATCTTCAATGTCATTGTTGGGAGTAAGTACATAAGCTTCGGACGCATTAATTAATGGATTTCTACTGCTTGTGGGTATTTTCTTAGCGTGAGGAAGGTTTATGAAATTCAGTTGTTCCGACAGGAGTTGAGAATATTAACTGCTCAGCAACGTATGGTAACCGTTAATGTTTTATCTAGAATTATAAATATAGGCAAAAAACAACAGGTGTAGTATTTAAGCTTATACATTAAATGGACCTATAATTTCGGAGGCTCTCAGATAGGAACTAGAACTACTATCGTCTGCAAACTCTTGTAGTTTGTCATTAAGCACCTTTCTGAAGGAGGCCAATGTACTTGCTTGACGCATTCCCATTGGCAGTTTATTCCACATCTGTGCATACCTAATCAAGTAAAACTTTTGCCTGGTGGCTGTTTTACATTGTTCGATAGCTACTGTACCCTTAGTGTGTCTTAGTTTGTGGCCATTGTCATCTGAAAGTCGAGTGCGATTAGTGGAGGTAAAAACTAAGTGGTTTAGAAGCTTATAGTAAAGTGTCAAGTTTAGTCTCAGGCGTCTTAGCCATAGTGTTTCTAGTCCTAGGGTATCACATCTAGTGGAGTAGTTCGTACCATTTTCAGTTCCGAGTAATTTTAACGTGAAGTACCTCTGCACTCCCTCGACTTTCAATTTGTCCTCTATGCGTATGCTACTATACATGAATGAACAGTAATCAAATAAAGGACGCACACAAACCTTGTACAACAGAATTCTAGACTCATTTCTGTAGAAGTTCCTGAGTAGAAAGCCGATAAGTCTGCGTGACTTTGACACTTGTTTGGAGATGTGTTCAGAAAATGATAAATTATGTGAATATTTCAGCCCTAGGTCTAGTACAGATTCCAGTCGTTGAAGTGCATGGTCTTGAATTGTCAGGTCAAGTTCTAAGTTGTTGCAACCTATGCAGAGCCAGCCACATTTTTCGACATTAAATTGGAGTTGCCAGGTGTCACACCATCTATCCATTTTTTCTAATTCTGGCTATATGGCGTTTACTGTCATTCCAAGATCTGTATTCTTGCATTTATACGTCACTTTCAAGTCATCTGCATATAGTATTGGTTTACCTACACTAAAGCATTCACAGATACTGTTTATATATATATTATGAATAAGAGTGGGCCTAATACACTTCCCTGGATTACACCACTACTAACTGGTTTAGGCCTTGAGATTATCGAGCCAACTTTCGTTGTCTGACTTCGGCCACAGAGAAATGATTTTATCCAGCTCAGGAGAGGATCACATATCCCTAGTGAGCATAACCTGCTGACTAGCAGATTATGGGGAACTCTGTCGAAGGCTTTTGTTATATCGAAATATAGTACAATTGCTAGTTCTCTGTTGTCCCTACTTCGCGTAACTTCGTTGAAAAAGTGTATGTGACAGGTCACACATGATCTCTTTTTGAGAAATCCGTGTTGTGATGGATTGATAAGTTCATGTCATAGTAAGTTGTCTGACACTTGGTCTTTAACCACTTTCTCCATTATTCTGGATATTACCGGCGTTATATTGATAGGTCTACAGTTGCATACACTGGTTTTAGCCCCTGCTTTGTGCTTATGTAATATGTATGTGGTTTTTTACACTTCAGGATAAGTTCCACTTTCCAGTGAGAGAGTAAATATTCTAAGTAACAAGACTACCATTTCCGTGCTACCATTTTTGTACATGACAGATGGTATGTCATCTGTTCCAGTACTACCACTAGACTTCAATGTCTTAATCGCTGAGTCTATATTTTGTATATTAAGGTCTATTTCGCCTAATTTGTGGTTACTTTTGCAGGTCATTTGGAAATTTTGGGTCGGGTGCACTCTGGTGTCATTGGAAAACCACTCACTGAGGAGTTCACTTATAACCTAGGGATCATTGTATATTATACCCTTATGTTCCAAGCTGCTTACATTATTGTCTTTACTGCTTTTTAGACGTTTCTGCAATATCCTACAAAGTTCCTGGGTTTTGGAGTTACCCACAACCGCTTTATTTTCTTCAAGTTGTGACCTCATTTTGTGTTTCTCTTCAAGCCGTTTAAGAGTTTCATGTATTTGGTTTAACGCATTAAATTCCTTAAATACATGGTATTTCCTTTTCAATTTCTTTAGTTTTAGTCGCGTTTTGCGGTCTATAAATGGAGTTGGTGTCTTTAGAGCAGATTTTAGGGGCGCGATTGTGTCTCTTGCTGAGCCAATTGTTTTGTAGAAAATATCGAGTGATACTTCTAAGTTATTGTTAATGAAGTATTCTTCCCAGTCAGAACTTCTCAGCAGATCTGATAGGAATTCCCAATCGGCATTCTTATAGTCCCTATACTGATAGTGCACCGGGGAATTTTTAGGTGTGTGTTTAGTTGTTAGTCGGAGGGGTAGCGTGCAGTACAATATGTTGTGATCACTGTTATCAAGCTTATTTCCTACCTCTATCGAGATGGGCTCAATTTCATGACAAAGGATTAAGTCAAGAGTGTTTCCATTTCTTGTAGGGAGGCGTACGCACTGCTTCCATCCGCCTACGTCTACAGCTTGCAGTAGCTCGTCATGGATTCTAGGTCCTGTACAGGTATCCCAGTTTACTCCAGGTAAGTTGAAATCGCCACAGACTACTTTGTAGTCGAAGTCCAGCGTAGCTACATGCTCTAGTATTTCTCCAGTAGTTATATCAGTCATTTGAGGGCTATTAGGGGTCTGTATAAACATCCCATGAGAATTTTATTTTCGTTTGTGTGGATGCTTATCCACTTAGATTCAGGGAGTTTGTCAGTAGTTGGGTTATTGAAAGTATTGGAGTTAGTGGATTTAGAGGCATATATTAAGCAGCCGCCTCCTCTTTTGTCAACTCTATCGTTCCTATAGATGTCGTAGTTGTCTATTACTAGCTTTCAGTCAGGTATATCAGTAGTTAGCCAGGTTTCAGTCACCATTATTAGTGTTGGCCGTTCTATGTATGCCAGGCAGCGAAGCGATGTTATTTTGTTAAGGAGAGATCTAGCATTCAGGAGCATAATCGTTAGTAAACCAGAGTTATTGGGGGAGAGGTTAACATGGTTACTTGTTACTATCCCTACGTTATGTTAGGAGGGGCTCTGAGGTGAGGCAGAGTCATTGTGTGTACTATTTCCTGGATGAATTGGGCAGCGAGTGGGGCTATTGTTTGCTGCATCCGAAAATAATCCTGTTGCATGTTTTGACTTTTAGCATCCATAGGTGGGTATCTGCGTTCATTTACTGGTGATATATAGTTTGCTTGACCTAGGTACCCTGTGTTAAGATTACCTTGGTAGTTGTACCTCATGGGTCTTTTATAGTCGTATGCATATTGGCTCACATCACATGTGTGAGTGAAGTTATTGAGAGGGTCAAGTGTCGATCTATACTCATTATGTTGCTGAGGTTCAACATAGATAGTGTGAGAGTTTGGAGAAGAATATGCATTAATATGGTGCCTATTTGAGCCCCGTTTAGTGCTCCTTATATCCTGATGATCCGTTCTACGTTGCATTCCCAATTTATGTGCGTTGCTAGGCATATTACTCCTAGTTCGGGAAGCGGTGTTTTCATTCACATGATGGATAACTTTTTTGGGAATATGGTTTTTTACCCATGCATTGTCTTTTTTTAGACTGACATGTTGCTTATTAGACTTATTGAGAGGGAGGTATGTCGAAGTCTGGAGTGGAACTCTAGGCTTTGTCGTCTTTCTTGCAGTTTCTACTGCGGGACTCTCGGGCTTGCATGCAGATTGAGTGTGGTCTGCCAGTGGTTTCTGGTCAGACATAGTTTGTGAGTCAATATCAACCTCATGTATGTCAGCAGGTTTTCCAGATGTGCTCTCATGTACTTTAGGATTGCACCCAGTGACACTGCTCTTACTGAGTTTCGAGTCGCTTTTACTTGCCGATTCTTTTTCCAACACTATACAGGTGACTTGCTGTGCTTCAATGTCCGTCGACACTTTAGCACTGATACCAGGTGTAGTTCTCGGTGTGGTCAACTTTCTATCGAAGGAGTTCTTGGTTGCTTGCCTATGATACAGGACTGCAGCTGCGTCCAAAGTACTTCTACGATGTTTGTAGGCGAATTGTTTAAGATCGTTAAAGGCTTTAAGTGAAGGTTGAAGATTAAGTAAGAGCAACTTTTCCATAGCTTTTAGAAAAGGGGAAGTAATAGCAATGGGTCTGAATTTAAAACATGTCGCAGTAGAAGACTTAGGAATAGGTACAATTTTAATGTCCTTCCAAGCGGCTGGCACGACATTTTTGGAAAAAGAATCATTAAATATGTCCATGAGAGGATAACACAGGATATCTGCACACTTTTTGAGAATAACGCTAGGCAAACCATCTGGACCCAGGCTACAAGAAGGGTTCATAGACTGGAGACATTTTAGAACATCATTTGTAGTAAATCCAGGGAAGCAGGTTTCATTAATACTTGTAACACTAGAAAGTTTGACATTTGTGGGAGAATGTATGAAGGACTTGTTTAGTGTGCAAACATCAAGGGAATGCGGAATACTGTTCATCTGCTTACCAACAGTAATTTCTTTGAAAAGTTTCCATATGTTAGACGCATTTTTACAGGATATAAACTTTTGGTTGTAAATTGAATTCAATCTGTGCATTTCGGACTTTATTAGGATGTTAATTCTTTTCAAACCACCATTATCCTCCATTTTATATAATTTTTCTTTCTGTCTGCGAAGCTTTTTAAGTTGAGGAGAGGAGAAACGGTCAAATCTGATGAAGAGCGTTTCTCTGGGACAACAGGTGTCAAGAAAAAATTTGAGATAACTTGTAATATTAGAGATTGTGTCATCAAGAGGGTCTTTTTTAAACAGGTCCCACCTTGTATCTTTGAGCATGCTTCTGAGGTTCTGAACATTCTCCATAGAGTAACATCCATGTACAGTTTTCTTGGAAAGGTGTGAAAAAGTTCTCTTGTGTAATTTTCCATAAATTTTAGGTAAAACCCGTACAATACAATGATCTGAGTTAAACATTGGAGCTCTTTTACGAGCTTCGTATATTCCGGAGTCATTGATAAATACAAGATCAAGGGAATTATCCAGTCTGGTGGGAAAGTTAACAACATTTTTCATGACCTATCACTGTGAGAAAGCTGCAGTCACATGAATTAAAATCACCTGTCACTATGGACAGGGAGTTACCAAAAGAGGCGGCAGCGAAAATAGTGAATTCATCAGCAAGCATAGATAATTCTGAAGTGCTACAACAAGTTGTGATATAAATATTCGTGATATAAATGAATTTGTATTTAGATAGATGTTTAGGTCGACATTTGACAGTTATACAGTCAATATTATCATTTGAGAATTTAAAACAGACAGGGAGTACCGGTGTAGCATGCAGTACTACCGTCTCAAGCGTATTAAATAGAACACAAGAATATTAGACAACAAGTTTTTATTCCAATGCAACTCAAACAAGTTCATTTACACATACTGGCTGAGCACAGTCTAAGACAAAAGTCTTCGTTTGGGAAGTATCTTCCATTACTCGACGGAAACTGTCCAGTATCCAAATTACGCCACCTTTGGATTCTCTCTCAATTCAAGCAAACATAACTGGACGCCCAGATCTAAAGTTATCCGGTATCACAAATTGGAACAAAGAATATCTGCATGATCGTAAATGAATAGGGAATGTTCGAACTGAGAGACAGCAGATAAAAGTTTGGCATAGCTCGGAAGGATGGAACGAGTAACCAAGTGGGAATTATATCTGTGTGAGAGCTAGCTGCAAGCCAAAAATTGTAGACAGCAATTTGCGTCAATGTTACGTCCTGAATCGAGTCATGAGAAAAAGACTCACCAACCAATAACAACAGACCTGACAAGTGCAAATACGTTTCGAAGATATATGGCTTAAATTTCTGAGAAACGTTCACAAGCACTACAGAATAACCTCCAGCAATAAAACAAACAATCAGAAGACGCTGCTTCTCTACTAACAATAACGCCAATTATAATGTACGCAGCAATCTACAAACACCTCTTAATTTTCTCAATAAACGATATGTTGCCTGGCCCCTGTCTTCTGTCGTTACATGTCTACTATGTGATATGTGAGGCTTTCTTTATCTTATGGTTGAAGAACGCCTTTTCCGAAACGTCATCAGTTAATATTACTATTATTTATTTGAATGGGATTCCCTGATTTACTTGCCCTCCACCGTGCTTTCGAAAATAAAGTTTAATAAAACCGGTGTTTTTCTGCAATATTACAGATCGTCGATTGGCAGTCTGAGTAATTGTTTGGATAGAAAAGTCATTTTCTACAAATCTACATGCATTCCACTTTCTTTACCGTATGTTCGCATTCGCTCAGCAACGTGGGCGGCGTTCCCGCCCACCTTCGTGCATTCTAGGAACATTACATATCCCCATTCTTATTTCTGCTTTCATCAAACGAAGGCACATTAGTTGATGGCCCCTCAAAAGCATTCACCAAGCCACGTCATTCCATCTCTCGGATTCCAGCGGAAAATTAGTTCATTGCCTATATTTTGCTGATTTTTTGAAGTTTCTGTAGCGACTGGATTGCTTTTCTGGAGTAAAGTCGCTAGTCCCACGCCCAACCTTCGCTCTTTTCATGGCCCTAATGCCAGCCAGAAAACTAACGAACTGGTAAACTTGGAGAGACTATATTGTGATAGCACTCGCATTTTATTTTTCACCTCCGAATTACTCATTCGACTCTAGCCAGATAACGATCTGTAAACTAGGAGAGAACCACAATCATTATTACAATATGGAAAAAATGTCACACAATATACTTCAGATTATTAATTTACATTTAAACCCTGTAAAATAATAGTAGTTAATATTTCGTATAAACGGGAGAGTTTACAAGAAAAGCGTGTCATTTCTAAAGGCACTATCAGTTATGTCATAAATTGCAATCCTGAAGTATCATAAATTAATTCTTAATAGTATAATAATTATAATAATATATTCCCATTTTTGTACATGAAGGCGGCCAGTTTACAGGCATCATAAATTTGATAAATTACACATACGATTAGTAAGTATAGTTAGTAATGATAAGGTACATATTTATTCCTACAAATGTAGGACACACAAGTTGTATAGGCGTGAATAAGTATTATTTAAGTTACATGTTTAAATAACATGATTTGCGGTTAAACAACATGGTTGCTTTAATTTTACCTTTGGTTTGTGGGAAAAATCTGATAACTAGTGATTCAATGCAACACATCAAGGAACATAGAGATATTAACTTCGCATTAACAAAAAAACCCGAGTATGCGTTGGAGGGATTACAGATACTTGGGAAAATAAATAAAGCTTGAATTCAATTCCGTCATAAAAGAGTAAAATGCGTCTTATAATAATATATTCTCACTTTATGCACATGAGGGACTCCAGTCAACATACATCGTCAATATGACAAAAATACACACATGGAGTAGACATGTTTAAAATTTTTCACTTACGCAAGATGTATATACAAGGGAAGATAATGGAATATTGACCGTAAGTACACTCTGCACAAGTTAAAACAGTTTATATGGCATAATCCTAGGCACCATTATTGTTTGAATTCGTTGAAAATGAGCGTAACAACTGAGTGTTGCGTTACATTTTTAAATTTGTTCAACTAGTGTACAAGCAATCAGAACAGGTTCGTATAAATGTTAATTTGTAAACCCTATACTAAGGTCACTATCAAAGTTGAGCGACAACCCAAACTTCGTTCCGTTTCCTGCTGATAATTATGGTCAACCAGTGAACAGCGTAAATTTGGGTGAGTGCCATGCCGCCACGTGATTGGACACTATTTCAGGAAGAGGGGAACGTCCTGGAAAGCTGCAAAATAGTATAAAATACAGTTATGGATGATATATCATTGGAAGTACACTTAAAAGATGCATACAAGAAGGAACCATAGAGTCCTTGGGATGTCAGTAGACATTTGTAGTGTGTGATGCTAACCATACGGGTCCTACCATGGAAAGTGTCACGTTTTCGATGAGAATATAGCTTTGTTCAGACATTGTTATTGTTGTGTTTTCCCATCAGGGCAACCGAACTATAAGAGGGTGACGAATATGAACAAAAGAGTGAGTTTTAGCTTCATTAAAGGCCTAGGTAGTTGAGATAAAATAAAGTATAATAGTGTGTAAATAAAAAGATTATCGCTAGGTAGACAGGTGATATTTCGGCGAGAAGCGAATTCAAAGATCTGGAAGATTAGAACCCATGAAACAAGCTGACCTGTAAGATGTCTCACTAATTAGTGTAGGGCCCATGGTGTAGCACCTTGAAAAGAAGCTGAACAAGCTAGCAGATGTTAGGAGCACAAGCATTAATTTTACAACTTAGATCTGTACAAGCCTTATTTTTTGTTGCGGGTCTAGACTAATGTTTAATTCTCGAGCTGTCAAAAATGCTTGTTGCTGTCCCACAGATCGGAGCGATTCACATTTGTGACCACTACCATATCTGCACTACCCTCCCTTAATTGGCCTTTCATCCCTCATTTTATGGATAAATTAATTTGCACGTATATTTGTGATGAGATTGTATTGCACAATACAGAACAGATAAACTCCGTCGTCTAGAACCAGTATTGCGGAGACTTCTTGATTTGAAGTATTCGCCATAACATAGGCAACTTGCAGAAAATGTGGCGTCTGTGTCTTGAATGTGACTTCTTAAAGAGTGGGATGAACAGCAAAGTTAAACTGTGTGCATAGATGAGGTGCATACTGGTGATGCTGGAAAGAGCCACAGAGCTGAAAAGCAAGTTTGCATTTCTATCCGTAACTTACGCCTAAACCCAACACATCCCTTATGGTGGGTTGATCACAAAAACCACTTGTCATAGGATCTATCAAAAAGAGGCAGATAAGTTACGACATTTGAACAGTACTCTAAAACTGTTAAGTTAAATACGTTATATTATGTTACAGTTACTTGCAATTAGGTTTAAGTCCAACCTCTATAGTTTAAGTTATATAATCCAGTGGTACGGCAAGCAGGTTGGCTTAGATGATACTTCACTCGACTGCAGAAATTACGAAAGTGTGGTTGAATACTATTTGGATGACCATGTGACCGTTCCTGCCGATTCCAGAGTAAGCACCATGGAAGCACCATTCGCACAAGAGCAGTTTTAGAGAGTAAGCAGAAACAGCAACTACGAAGTGAGTTAATGTTTTAAAGTAGGGAACATCTTTTAAAAAGATGTCAGTTAAAACAAAAACGTACAAAGTGTGTCGTCAGTGGACAGAGTCGGAACTTTGAGCTCTGCATCCCAACCTGCCTCTAACTTTGATTTGCTTGTGTTCACAACCAATTTTAAATCATACACCTGAGCCATAAATCGTGTCTAGTGACCGTAATATACCTCAAGCTATCCCTAATCTTTCCCTAATTCGGTTCACGTTACCACAATATTTATTCAGCCTAGATCTAACCTCAATCTTTACATAACCTAAAACCAACCAGATATCCTGTTTAATACTATAAAACTTCATTAAGCATTTCGTTTCGCTAACATAGCTTTACTTACCTGGTATTGTTAAGTTCCTGATTTACCGCTCCATTGTCACTGAGTCGCTCTCACCTCTTCGTCCTTAAAGTTTAACTTCGTCGAGTGAACCATCATAAAAGTTAGCGGAGAAGGATAAACATCGTTTAGAAGATTTTCAATTATTAATATCACACTAACATTATTTAAAATATTAATAATTCAGTCAACACTTGTGTCTCAGTTTGTTAAACTAAGGAATTTAATTCCACCACAGTAGACGAGTTCCACACCTGAATTAATAAATTTGAAGACTTTCAACATCTAACAAAAGTGAATCCAGACATTGAACGTGCTTTTTCCTCTCTAACCGGAAAATACCTATTTCGTGAATTATCCGCTTGGGAAACCTGATCTTCCTAGCCGGTGAATTAAATTCAACCATTACTTACATATTGAATCTCTGTGTGGTAAGTCCATCTGTCTCGAACTACTGCCAAAGCTTCAAGTGCCACTTCTGTAGCAGCATCTTCCTCACTCGTTCAGATAAACAAGACTTGTTGGTCTACCACGTGATTGCTGTGAAGCCGATCATCCAGAAAGTACCAGGTAAAGTCGAAAACCTTTTCTTTTCCTTGTCTTGTACTTTTTCAGTCTTATTTTTGTTCTTGTGGGTAGATGCTGTTGCACTCTTATTCTTATATAGCATAAGTTTTAGTGATATTTAATATGGCAGTCGAAAGTAGCCTTAGAAATGGCACTAAAACACTTTACTCTGTAGTCACGAGGGCTTCAGTCAGAGAA
Source organism: Trichobilharzia szidati (assembly GCA_944472155.2). Taxonomy (NCBI): domain Eukaryota; kingdom Metazoa; phylum Platyhelminthes; class Trematoda; order Strigeidida; family Schistosomatidae; genus Trichobilharzia; species Trichobilharzia szidati. The sequence goes on from OX235271.1 coordinate 216,414,058, forward strand.
GGCGGAAACCCAGGGACGTAAACCCCATGTCGCATACCGATCCTAAAGTCTCGTGTAGGTCTCGTCTGTCCTGAGACTACGCCTGCATTGCCACAGTCTAGTACTGAAACAGCACAGGTAATACTAGGGGAACAGGATACTACACCTGCATCAACTGAAAGGCAGTGTGTGAAACACAGCAAACCTAAAAACAAACGCTCAAGACGTCATAAGACCTCGAAGGCGTCATCAAGGAAGGGAGACGAATGTCAGGCGTGTAATATCATAGTTTCTAAAACTGACTGAGCGTTTGAATGCAGATTTTGCAAACGATGGGTGCACTGCCGTTGTGACAAACGGGTACCGAAAGCATACTACGAGTTTATGAGAAATAACCCATGCCCGTGGTTTTGGTACATCTGTCCACTTTGTCGTCCTGGCATAGTCCCAAATAGCGTGTCTGCGGATAGCAGAAACAACACGCCACTCTTGTGTCCCAACAAAGTCTTATGCAAAATAAGTCAGGCAGGTATAGGTAAGCCACTTCTGTCATGGTTAAAGGACTACCTAGCTGAAAGCCAATTTTGCACTAAGGTCAATCGAGTCCGATCATCTTGGCACAGCTCGTCATCAGTAGTGTCGCAGGGTTCTATCCTGGGACCACTGATGCTCTTGATTTTTATCAATGATCTACCATGCCGTCTAAGCCGCCCGACTCTTCTATACGCTGATGACGTAAAGATATGGAGGGCGATAAAGTGCCCGGAGGACTCAGATAGGCTACAAGAAGATCCATACCTTCTGGAAGACTGGGCGGTGGCCAGTGGCATGACTTTCAACCTGAAAAAGTGCAAAGTAGTGAAGTTAGGCACCTGTAGACTGCAGAATGCAAGTTGCACCCTGTGCAATGAAAGCTTGTCCTGCACAACGTCGGAACGCGACTTAGGTCTAGTTCTAACGGAGAAAATGGACACAAGCGTAAATTACACCGGGGATGTAGCGAGGGCATATGCAGTCATACACTTTACTCATGGTTAGGTGCACTCACTCCTGAGCTCTTTCTAAGGCTGTACAAAACACACGTCAGACCACACCTTGAAGTGCATAATATTATTGCACCCCCACTGCTTAGAAGAGATGCCAACCTCTTGGAAAGAGTTCAACGACGGGCAACAAAAGGAGTGGTCGGTCTCCGAAATAAAACCATATGATGAAAGGCTGAAGAAATAAGGCCTATTCACACTTAGCTATCGTCGTCTTCGGAGGCATCTGATTACTGCCTACAGAATAACAAATGATCGGAATCACCCAAACAAAGGTGTTCTTTCATTGAGTAGGTATAGGCTCCCTCGTGGAAATCCCAGAAGGATAACTTATCAGAGGACAAGGACCCAGGTGCGCTCCCACTTCTTTTCCCTGCGGGTTCGCCGTCCCTGGAATGTAGCTATGGTACCATCTGTGGACTTTTTTAAGCGAAGGCTGGACAACCATGCAGCGATACAAGGACTGCATCCAAATGGCCCATCCCCTTAAAATCCCATACACCATTCAAGGGTAGACAATTAAACTGATCGTTTTACTTCTTTACATTCTCTTCCGTCTTACTCTCCTGACAGGTTTAAGTACATCTATTATTATTATTATTATCATTATTACCGGTATATATACCATTTGACTGACTGTTGTTACGTTTTCTTATTCTTTTTCCGTCTGTTAGTATGAATACCTTCACTAGTTACATCTATCATTATTATCTCTTTTCTTTTGACGACGATACCGAAGGACCAACTGGCGAAAGGATCAACTCCATTCACAGTAGTAAGTCTTAACACACCTCATACTACAAACCACATATAATTAATCCCTGCACTACTCCTTTTGGAGTCAACCAAAGCTACGACAGTTGAGTGGCGGGACGAGCTACGCAGACGTTTACCGAGGATTAGGAACCTATACCTCACAATCAAGAGGCGAGCACAAAGAAATCAAATTGGTTTATACTAGCTCGTAAAAACGACATAGGATATTGGGTATTGGAACCCTGGCATGAGAAGCGGAATGTTAGACAGGTGCGCTACTTGTGTAAATGTAGGGTAGTCTCTCTTATTGTCTCTCTTATTCGCCGTAGCAGAAATGTGTTGTATTTTGGCTTAATTAAGTTATGACGAAAGTAAAATGTAGCAGCCAACCTGGTTGCTGACCTACGAAATCAAACAAGAGTTACAGGCTATATACAGAAGAAAGTCCATAATAAATTAAATATGAGAAATAAGTTGACTTTGTTAAATTTTTCTTCTGAATTCGCATCCTCTTTTCTACATTCCTTCGACACTACCTCACTCTTAATATAGCTTTTGTAAAGTTAAATCAAATTTACTCTTGAGAATGATCCATTAATTAAGTTCGTAACAATCTTGAGAGGACTCTCAAGCTTTTAAACACTATGTGCTGATCAGAATGTGTTACTTCACTTTATCGAATACCTTGAGAAAGAATTTGAGAGTCCACCTCGGTGTCATTAAAATAATTGGAATTAGTCGATCACCACTGTCATCGTGCTCAGCCGCTATTGGTGATATTCTCCATATACATATCTTGTTCTGTAGAGGCTCAGGTAATGAAAATTAGGCCTCAAATTTCTCATGGAAAGCTAGTTCTGAACTGTGGACGAGGATCCTAATGTCTTAAGTTCAGTATTGATGATACACAGTGGTGTAAAGAATCATATATACTAACACTCAAAATCTGCGCTTATTCCGTAGTTACAGCTCACAATAGTTAATTAATCTCATGTGGACCCAGATTACTTCACTGCACACTAAAGCTATGTAGTTTCTCGAGAAGTTAAATGCATTTATGAAGAATTAAATGGAATTTAAGCATTATTATTATTATTTGCAGGGTTGTATTTATGTATGTAAGACGTCAGTTGACAATAAGAACTTACCCACGCATGACAAAATAGACCTCCGGTCTCGTTTACTAGAATGTTCGCGAATATCGCAGGTGTAACACTTCATAACTTTAGTGTAGGAAAACTCAAATTATTTTTTCAGGTTATGAGGTGTAGGTCTTCTCAGTTCATATTATCTCAGTAGGTTTCATCACACTAAGTCTTACATTTCATGACCATTTTTGTGTATTCCAAAATATCCTCTTCACATTCAATATAGTAACTAGTTTAACATTGAAACTTTGCACAATAGGGCGCAGAGTAATTCGACACACTTCAGAAAAACGCACAGGTTGAGGAAAGGGTTGAAATGGAACCACAGTAGACGAATATGTGCAAGAGAAAGAACAGTTGAAAGATTAACGGTAAACACTTAAAACCCAGAGGATAAAAAGTTGTGAATACGTCCTCACCGTTGTGGACTATTTTGATTCATATCTCCAGTAATCTACGGTCAATTAATTTTGGCTTGTCGGGGTCCCAGACAAAATATTCATCGCACTTTACTCATCTCTATAGTCAGTGATTTCATAAATTGACTGCACTTTTTGTCTGGCTATTTCTGTCTCCACACCGAGTATTATTTCAGTTACCATTGGGCACCGAGAAAGTGCGTTGTTCGGCATGCCCTGAAAATGCTCTAGCCACTTCCATTGGTGAAGCTTAATAATCTCGTCGGCCAACTTACGTTCCTTGTCCATTTCTACAACTAACCACGTTATTACTCGACACATTACTCCGCACAACACAGGTACATTTACACATGATATGGTACAACATGTACTGTTAGATATGACTTTGTTTGGCGTTGAAATCTTGGGAGTTGATTTACTATTCGGAGAAGGGTTCGTGGACATTTTCTTGAAGATCTTGACACAAATGCACTCATTTAAACTCCCTGACCAAAACTGTGTGTGTGAGGTGAAGCTACAGAACTACTTGGAATGACTTTTAGTTAAAGGATAAAGAGTGAAATGGTAAAATCTCCTGATTACTTTGTTGATTAATATAATGGTATGGTAGATTTCTAGTACTTATCTTTGCCAGCTAAAAGCGACAGCATTATAATTGTATTTTTTTATAGGACCTGAGTTGATTCGTCTGTCTTTCAACTAGGAATTCAGTTAACACCAAGCAGTAACTGCTTCGTCCTGACTCGACTGAAGTCTCTTCTGAACTCACGTCCTCAATAAAAGTCGAACTCGGAACAACTATTTTCCTAGCAGAATTATCAATGAAATCTGTTTTATAGAAAATAATTCTGTTTCACTGTGTGATACATTCAATAAATGAACTAATATAAAGTTTATTCTTATATTTATGGAAAGAAATGATCTATGCAGAACCTAGTAATATTATTAAGTAATGGTATAAATTCCTTCATGTATGTGAACATGCCCTGGTTCTTTCCTCGTGTTCCTTCTTCATTTACTAGAGTTCCAGTAAATCTAACCAATCAAATTAGACTTCGCACTATTTGTTTGAGGTAGTTATTAGTATGTCATACTACTAATTTTGACAACTTACCAATTTTCTCTAAGCTATCCTTTGCAGCAATAGTTCCATGGTTGAAAATATAGGGAGATGTGCAAGTATTATTCAGACATATACCGTTCTTTACAATAGTTGTTAATTTAGGCGACTATTCTTCGTGTTCATTGTTATTGTAGATCCAAAAATAGCCTGTTTTCATAAAGTGCTTATGAATTATTGATGGTGCTAGGACATAACGAATCTGTGCTAATGCAATAGTTTCAACACACTTAACTGTCAAACTGATAATTTTGTTGTAATCCGATAATCAGTATAGAACTCTGTAAGTATATAAATTAGGTATTCGTTTTTCATCGTATTCATTTGGTTCACTTGTGTTGTTAATTAAAGTTGTGTGATCGCTGCAGTACATATGCATTTACGTATTTTGTGAAGACAGACATGACATGTGTATTCTTCGAAATCATCAGCATATGTGTACGCCATAGCTCGTAGTCTACTTCAAGAATTTCCAGGTGCACTCTCAGTGTCATTTTTGAGAATATACTTTTACCTTTGCGTCGGTGGCACAGCGGTTAGGTCGCTCGCTGACCATGCACATGGTCCGGGGTTCGATCCCCGACAAACGCACTCCTTTACCTCGCTAAGCCATTAATAAAGCTGGTAAAGAGGAAAAGTTGGGCATGAGGCTAGCAACCCCATCCTGTAAAAGTAAACATTGCTACAGAAACTTCAAGCCTCCAGCCTTCATTTGCATAAACACTACTTAAATATGTTAAAAGCGTGATTTACATAAATTTTGAAACATGCGCGATACTGAATACCATATTTTGTGACTTATGTGTTACGATGGTTTCTTGTGTTTTCTGAGATAACAGTATCGTTTTGAGTCGTAATTCCATGCTTGAAGCATTTGACTGCCAAATGTCGAGTGGCAGATTGGACGTACTGAGGCTCTAGTTAAGTTGTGTAGCATTATTTACCTTCGAATAGTAAGTTTAGCTAAGTTATGTGGTCGGAAAGTCCCGTTTTCATACCCTTCTTCGTAATTTCGGCGTGTTTCTATTTCGAATAGTGATCTGTAAGGCTTTATTTAAAATATTGTCTAGACCTGCTTATTATAATAAGTGATTAGAGTTTACAAGATCGCATCGTTGTTCTGCAAAGTTGTATGTGCTTAAGTAGTCGTTTGGGCAGTTTTAAGAATAAACACTGTCAATTTAATTACACGTGAATTTGGGAGTGTTATGGTGGTCTCAAGCAAGTTGTGATTAATAAATCTATTCGAACAATCAGACTTTTCAAATATTTCGCCTACCACTGCATAAAGAGCTTAGATTGGAAATATTATGCGTTCCATCTTGTAAGGCCTTTTATTGCATTTTTTAATCTCCAACAATCCATAAGTTTATGTCACTTGCCTTAAGCAGACATTGCTTTAGTTGTAGTTCCATTCAAAAACTTTGTTAAATTCTAACTGCTCTCCATAGGGGCAGTTTCCATTTTTCAACATCATAAAGTAAACTTTGAAGATTGTCTAAGTTTATGTCTCCATCTTCTGTCGGTACCAAAGCTCCACACATATTGTTGTTGTTTCCATTTCACTGAGGTGTCTTACATCTCATTAGCGTCAGTTTTATTATCTTTCTTAATTGTTATATGTGCTTGTATGAGATCAATGCATGTAGACAGACAGTTCCAAGTACCTATTATTCTCTGTACTAATATTACTCAGTTTATTGTTTTTGTTACAGATTTTCTCTATTCGACATACAGTGAGTAATATACCTGATTATGGTCTGACGCTCACTATTGCTGCAATCATTGTAAATACCCAATAGTAGGATGTCAAGTGGTCTGTTGCTAATCATATGAGTGATAATTTCCTTTCCTTTCCTTTAGAAGACACATGTCATAATTTATTTTTACAATACTATAAAGCTTGGGGTGGAGCTGAAGATTACGAGTCAGACAATCTTGGATTTCCTGAATTTTTTCAACGTGTAAGTGTGTTTGTGTGTGTGGTAAACTCTTGTTAACTGCATAACTAGGTACCACAAGATCATGAGATTTTACCAGCAAAATTACGAGAAGATGCAAGGTATGTGCTATCTCAATAAACTTTATCATGCTCAGATCTGCTTTATTGGAGAGAAAAAGTATGGGATTATTGTCTAACAGTGAACTACAAGTAAGGTAGTTTTAAAAAATATGTTATTTTTAAAAAATAATAGGAATTCTGGTATCTGTTGGAACGATTTCACTCTCCGCCTACAGTAAATGGTGAGAAGTTTATGAATTATGAGAATTTTCGTAAAGCTGCTAAAGAAGCATCTCCCAAAGCAAAGTAAGCTTATCCAGTAGTTTGATTTGTATTTATGTATGTCTTTTTAAGCTGTAAAGCAACCCATATTGTAATATTAAGCTGTTTTTCTTAGTTTGCGTCTGTGTGCCCAGCAGAGTGTATTACGAGAGTCAACATTTGAAGTAGAAAAAAAATATAAATATCACCGGTTTTCAGAGAACGATATGCAGGCGAATTGAGTACTGCACCAATCAGAATCGAAGTGTTAAACTCGTCTAGAGTAGCTTTCATAGATATAGAACAAACAGATTTAAACAAACTCGCTAAATGTATATCTGGAAGATGCGCCAACAAGAAATATATTCTTTCATACTAATTTGTTTATTAAACATAACACCCAATGAATAAACAGTATTATTTACTGGATGACAAAGTTTCAAACACATTTTATTGTCCATAATCATATCAATTATAACTACACAACTGTGGAACTCTCGTTTTAAAGTCTTCTTCATTCCTAGCGGAGTACGAAATCCTAGCAAAATTCACATTAGTTAACTTTGATAAGACAAGAAATCTGGAGAATAGTTCATTAATAACACTACATGCAGTTACACTCAGTCATACAATAGGATGGGATAAGATGATAGTTTTAAGATCGAATGTAGCGAAAGCTTCGTTTTATAGTTTACTCTATTCCTTTCTATTCGTCGTAGGGGTAGTAGAATTTTCTAGATGTCCAGCTGGACAGATGTTGAATCATTTCTATTACACGTATTCATTCTCAGTTGATTCGATAAATAAGGGCTTCCTCCCACCCTGTTACATTCGATCTTAAAATTATCATCTTTTCCCATCCTATTGTGTATGGTTGTGTGTAATTGCATGTAGTGCTATAGCAAACCTATTCCCCAGATTTCTTGTTTTGTTAGGGTTAACTAATTTGGATTTTGCTAGGATTTTGTACTCCGCTAGGAATGAAGAAGACTTTAAAACGAGAGTTTCAAACTTTTGTAGTTACAATTGATTGATATGGTTATGGACAATAAATTGTGTTCGAAACTTTGTCATCCAGTAAATAATACTGTTTCTTCACTGTGTATTATGTTTAATAAACAAACTAATATGGAATTACATACTACCAAAGTGCCCAACTTCCACACACGCATATTAATCCAATCTTTCAATTTTTTTAATCCTCAAAAAGTCGAGTTCAGTCTACGGTCTCCTGAGTCACTCAAAACAATCCCTAAAATACATAAGTACCGAAATACAAAATCTATTGGCATGTTATTATGTATTTGTAGAGGGTCAGTCGTACTTCGTACTTAATGTATGTTTTACTGGTTTTGTTACTCTGGATCTTCTTCTGGATCATCTTCACTGTCGTTTCCTTGTGAGGAGGTGGTTAACTAATTCTGACACATTAATTGGGCACTGAGTGCGTCGGTGGTATGGCGGTTATGACGCTCGCCGACCATGCACATGGTCCGGGGTTCGATCCTTGGCTACGGACGCACTCCTTTACCTCGCTAACCCAGAAATAATGCTGGCAAAGAGGAAAGGTTGTGCACGAGGCTAGTAACTCCATCCTGTAAAAATAAACATTGTTACAGAAACTTCAAGCCACTGACTTGAAGCCCTGTTCCACTGGGGAACGTGAAGGAAAAACAAAATACAATTGGGCACTACAAAGGTTTATTATAATCAAGGTTTTTTGTATTTCCCAATACATGAATGAAAAACAAAACGATATTACTGTTTTTACTGACGTTTCGCTATCTAATGCTGCTAACAGCTTTATTTAAGTATTACTAAACAAGAATTTACTACAAAATCTCAGCTTATATATAACAACTTTATCATCATTCCTCAGCATGGGGTCATTTTTGTGTTATCAAATTGGCCAATTGGTAAAGGTAACAGAACCCTGGTGTAGATTGTTGGATTTGAAAAATGTGTAAAATTATAAAAGCAATGTGCGTTTACATAATGAAATTGCTTATCACAATCGTGTTGATTTGTCATTTCATGGGGTGGTGGTACGGTGTTGTAACCAGGTAAAATTCTATTTCAGTCCATCATTCCTATTGCATTTGGATATGAAGTGCTTCCAATATTAAACATCCTTTGTGATTTCTGAAGTTTTTCTGGATGATGATTTCAATAGTGTCAAAATCAATTTTGTGGCCTGATTCTATAGTGTGTAGACCTATGGCTGATGATTTTTCAAGCTTTTCTAATTCAGCTTGATTTCTCGGTGGTCGAACAGATGAGGCTCTACGGTGTTCATTTCTTCTGATTTTGGTTTCTCGCAATGTTTTTCCGATGTATATCGCATCACATGCCAAGCATTTTACTTTATAGACACAATTAGATAGAGAATCTTTAGGGATTTGGTCTTTTATATGGACAAGGTTGCTTCGCAGTGTGTCTGCTTTTACAATTTTACCCACTTATCAAATCCAACAGTAGTCTACACCTGGTTCTGTTACCTTTACCAATTGGCCAATTTGACAACAAAAAAATGACCCCATGCTGAGGAATGATGATTAAGTTGTTATATATAAGCTGAGATTTTGTAGTAAATTCTGGTTTAGTAATACTTTGATAAAGCTGTTAGCAGCATTAAATAGCGAAACGTCAGTAAAAACAGTAATATCGTTTTGTTTTTCATTCATGCATTGGGAAATACAAAAATACCTTGATTATTATGAATGTCATATACCTGATGCCCAAATTTTTTCAAACTGTTAAAAGTGAACTTCGTTTGGACATGCACTACAAAGGTTGTGTATTAGTAAAGTCTTCGTGTAACATTGTAATTCATTCACCGGTCAAGTGAAGAAATATGACAAAGTTCTTCTAAAATACCATTTATGACAAAATAAGACGAATATATTAGAGTGAAAATCAACTTAAACATAAGCATGACAATATTTGTTGAAGTATTAACATTCATGCTATAAGACTTTCTTGGTTGACATATTATCTAGTGATAGATACTGTCAGAATATATTTCTCCCTTAGTAAAGTTCAGTGTGTTTATATGTAAGGTGAATACCAACACCTGTGGTTGTATTTTTCCAAAATGGCAGAGAAAATGTCAACTCTGATGTTGATACAAGAATTATTCTCACGAATCAAGCAGAGATTAATTGTGGTTTTCATCTCAAACTTTCCCGGTCTTATTAAGATAATTTTTTCAGTATGAATAGCTAAATAGTCGGTCGAAATGTAGCTAATTGATTTGAGCGCTTACTTGACTTTCAGGAAATAAGTCCCTGGTTCTAATCTCGCCGCATTTATGTCAGTTTTGACAACTGGGTAGCATTAGCAGCCCTCATACACAATGCGTTTGACTCACAGCTTGGTACCGGGCAACTGAGTTCTAATTAGCTAACTAACTAAACTCATCTAACACTTTGTAATAGGAGTGCCTCCATAAACGACCTGGTATGGCTGAGGGCGGGCAAACTTAGGTCTCCCTCTATGTGTTTGTTCACTGCATTCATGTGGCGAGGATGTTCCCCAAAAAGGTGGAAGGGTAGGTACAAACGTCTGGTGCTTACGACCGGACTGGTGGAAATGCCAGTCTACCTAGGGGGGGGGTGGAAATCCCTTATCCCAAACCTTTGGTGTACATGGGCTCCAAAATTCTAGTCAACCGGATGGCGTACAAACCTGTCTTGCTCACCGCCAACCATGGAAACGTAGCTCCTGACTCTCTGCTCCACTGCATTGTGGATCCGAATCCGAATCGACGACTTACTCGGGAAGTGACCCCTTAAGATAAGCACGTGCTTCGGTTTGGGTGTCCAGGCAGTACTTTAGCCCTCGCACAAGTTATGAAATTTTGTGTGATGTATCCTCTTGGTTCTCATAATGCACCAAGTTTTTGTTTTGATAATGATAAATTACAATAAGAGTATGTGTGAGCTTTGTATTTCTGCTGTAATGTTTGTTTTTTAAATTAAGGGTTAATTTTCCAATTGGATAGAGTATAACTGTATAATTTTTTCCTTGTCACATTAGTACTTTCCACCCAGTTTTGCTCATATTATTTAAGTCATATGAACTGACGTTCGCGATATATTATGTTCCCTTTAGAGTTAAATACAGTGGCATTAGATTTGCTTAGATGGCTGTTTTAATTCTTTCTCAAAGTTCTGTTTGAACTGAGTTACCCTGACCAGGCTAGGAGCTACACATAGTTTATGAGGCTTGATTATATTATCCAGTTCCGCGAACTGAGATAGGTGGTGGGAGATTCGAAGCCAGTGCCCCATTGGCTGTAAGTTGAGTGCTTAAGCCAACTCACCATATCTCCAGGCACTCTCAAGAGAGTTCACTAAATGACCGTAGTTTTTGCACTTTATAACACTTTATGCACTGGTATTATCAGAGGGAATTTACTCCATGAAAACTTGTTAGACACGGGCCTTGAATGTTAGTTATGTGGTATGCTAAGGGTTCATATTTCTTGTCTCTATTCGTCAGCCGTGAGTTAGAATATAAGCCAAAATTATTGTTAAAAACGGACGGTGGTATCACGTGACTGTCATATTCTCGGCAGGTTGAGTAAGATTAGACTGACTTTTCGTTCTGATCTGTTAGTCATCAATCCGCACCTATCGCCTTACTAGGGGACGAATCCAGGACCTTCAGATCACAAGGTCAATGGTTAAGGGACAACATGTCACCTTTGTAGTCTGGAGGTCGTGGGCTCTGTGCTTAGTATGCTCATGGGTACCCATTGCCAAAAGAGCCTCAATCTCAGACAAAACTCCTTTCCAGTGTTCCGTGTTTCTCAATGATTTTTTTACATTTCATTTCTGTTATAAAGTTTACAGTATCATTCTTTTAAGTGAGAAATTATGTGCATTACTAAAAATTCTTCTCTATAGGCAATATTTCACAGCATCAACATTTGCTAAGTTGCTTCGAGAGGATGAAATGTTATCACGGATCAACATTCTGGCATTCTTCAATTATGTAATGAAGAAAGTATGGCTTCAGCAAACTCATGTTGGTATATCACTGTATGATGTTTGCGGTGAAGGATATTTACGTGAAGCAGATCTGGAAAATTACATGCTAGAGCTAATTCCCACCTTGTGTCAGGTAATTTATGCTTTGTATAATATATATATATATATATAACCTACATATAAAATTGACTGCATTACTCGTCCTGAGCGGGAGCATGGTGTTACATCCAGTCTGTTGTCGAAACAGTAGTGAAGGCTTGTTAATAGTCTAAATCTAAAGGTTAGTGAGTTCCACTGGATTTCTGTAGCTTCCCTTGTAAAATGTAAGATGCTGCTACAGGACTGGACTACGTCAACTCCTAGCTTAGTGATAGGGAGTGAAGTGACAGAACATGTTGACCACTTCACCTATTTGGGAAGTTGTATCAGCACCAACGGATTGATTGGTGACGAAATCTCAGCACGGATCCAAAAAGCTCGAGCTGCTTTCACTAACTTACACCATCTCTGGCGTAGGCGTGACATCCGACTATCAACCAAGGGACGTGTGTACTGCTCAGTAGTTCGCTCCGTCCTTCTCTATGGCTCTGAAATATGGCCAATACGAGTTGAAGACATGAAAAGGTTGACTGTTTTTGATCATAGATGTCTACGATCTCTTTCTCACGTTAGGTGGCATAATAAGGTAAGTAATGTTGACGTTAGGCGTAGAGTGTTGGGCGAAGAGGGAAAATCAATCGAAGAGGCTATAAAGTTACATAGATTGAGATGGCTAGGTCACGTGCTGCGCATGCCTAACCATCGCCTCCCCCGACGGGCATTACTAGCTGATATAGGTGCAGGTTGGAAAAGAGTAAGTGGTGACCAAACAAAACATGGCATCAATCCATGAAATCCTTGACAGTTAAACTGAGTCAGGTAGGTAGGGAGATGCAGACTTCCGGGTTGGGGCCCTCGGGACTCTAAGAATCAATGGTTGGAGACAATAGGTGACATGGCTCAAAGTCGTTGTCAATGGCTTACGCAGATGTATTCAGTATCTGTAATCTTTCATATTCCTTTCTACCATTACTCATTCTGTTTCACTCTTATACTTGTCGAAACTCTATTGATTCTCTTCACTCATCTTCTTGTCTACCTTTGTGTGCTCTTTGGAACGTGGCAACTCGAACTTCTGCACTTCGGTGCCAAGTTCTATGTTGAATCCAGCCAGCCAGCCAGCCATCCAAACAGATAGTTGAAAGGATACTGATATCGGCATGCTCCGAATATTGTGAGGAGCTAGAGCTGCTCATACGTAGGCTGACTATAAGTTGTCGCTACTATCATGAATACTGATGAATGACAAAAGCAATGAAAATGACATCAGCAATAGGTATTATTACCTGACAACTATGTAATCTCATTAAGGAGATAGGTTGCGAAAATTCTATGGTAAGTCAAATTATTTCCGAGAAGGATAGAAGTTTAATTGCATCTCAGAAGAAACGTTTGGAACTTTGGAGAGCATTGTTAGGTGCCATTCAAATGGCCTAAAGCTACCCATCATCCAACTCCTACATGATTAGGATGTAGACATCCGTCGTCTAACTGTAGCTGAGGTTGTGAAAGCTGTTTCTAATGTGAAACAAGTCAAAGCAACAGGGCTTGACGGTAGGACTCCAGGTGTTATCTAAGGATGGTGGCGAAGAATAATTGATCAAGATAATGTATGGGAATCTGTGATAGTCTCTCCAGACCGATGCAGATCAGTGATCATCCTATTTTATAAGAAAGGAGAATAATCAGGGGCAGCTTAACCAACATAGCATCCAGTATTCTGGGTTTCGGGCCCGTTTCCGGGTTTAAGACTCAGACAAGACTGCCTTCATACTGCTTTCACCCTCCGACGGGTTCTAAAACATAGGCCTATTCTATCTGCTTGTGAAATCTTTCTTGACCTGAAGGCGACATTCGATTCTGTCGATTGAGAGGCACTGTGGCAGTGTCTGGTTGTGAAAAGAGTTTTGACAAACTTTATATCTCACTAATCAGTGCGGTCTACTCGAACTCATGCAGTTGTGTAATTGCTTATGGAGAGTTGTCCTTTGAAGTGCTGACAACTAGTGGTGTCTTCTGCCAGGGATGC